>JAVKPL010004327.1:0-216965 GCA_032173675.1 Gastrolobium villosum
GCACCTCTCAACTGATCCAACAAGTCATCAATGCGCGGCAATGGGTACCTGTTCTTGACCGTCACTTTATTTAATTGCCGATAGTCAGTACACAATCTCATGGTTCCATCCTTCTTTTTCACAAATATTACAGGTGCTCCCCACGGAGACACACTAGGTCTGATGAAATCCTTTGTAGACAACTCCTCTATATGTTTCTTCAACTCTGCCAACTCTAATGGCGACATCCGATATGGAGCCAAGGAAATAGGCCCCACACCCGACAACAACTCAATCAAGAACTCAATCTCCCTTTCAGGTGGAAGTCCCGGTATCTCATCAGGGAATACATCCGCAAACTCATTAACCACCGGAATCGTAGAAATCTCAATCTCCTTACCACCCACTAATCCACCCAAGAAAATATAACCCTGATCCCCAGCCTTCAAGGCTTTAACAGCTTGACACATAGATAGAAAAGGAGACGGACCCACCGAGGGTCTCTCGTGTGCAAGTATCAACCTCTTCCCGCAACAATCAATCATTGCACAGTTTTGAGATAGCCAATCCATACCCAATATCAAATTAACAGAGGCCAGGGGCAAGATAATTAAATCAATAGTGTAACCCCTGTCATCAAAGGTAAATCCAACTTCTTTACAGACAAAGGAGGAATCACTAACCTCTCCCGTAGCAGTTGTAATACGCATAGGGGGAAACATCCGTGACACTTTCAATCTCAATCCTTTTGCAACATACTCAGCCACAAATGAATGTGTCGCCCCCGAATCAAATAACACAGACAAATCAATATTTGAGATAAAAATTATACCTTTAACCAAATTGGGCGCCTTAGCAGTTTGCTGAACATTTGTAGTGTAAACACGCCCAACCGTAGGAGCAGATGGCAAGGCCTGCAGATTCGCAGCCTGCCCAGTATTACTATTACAATTGTTGGCGTAATGCCCAACCTTACGACATTTGAAACAAGCATTCGGGCTCACAGTACACGGCCCTTGATGAAACCTTTTACATTTATTACAGCGAGGGTTTGAACCCCTATCATAGAAACCACTCCTTTGACCACCACCTCTTTTAAACTGACCCGGAGGCTGCCTTACCTGCAACCCCCTTCCTCTGTTATTGTTCTGATAATAGCCACCCCTGTTGTTATTACTACCAGAAGGACCAGATGTCCTTGGAGGACCAGACTTTGGATAACGGTTATAAACACTTTCAACCCGCTTACACTACGTCACCAGATCTGCAAAATTTCTCACAGCAGTATTTGACATTCTCTTTGAAATTTTCTCATTAAGACCTCTCTGAAACTTGGCAGCTAAAAACTCTGTAGTCGGCATTACACCCCCATAATTAGCAAATTTGACTAACTCATTGAATTTCGACACATAGGCCTCCACTGTCATGGTACCATGTACCAATTTCTCAAATTCACCCTGTTTGACCTCTCTAACATCACTGGGAAAGTATTCCTCATGAAACAGCCGCTCAAATAAAGCCCAGGTAATTTCTTCACCCTGAATAACAAATGGCTGAGATGTAGTATACCACCACTCGTGTGCATCTCCCTCGAGCATATAAACAGAATATAGCAACCTCTGGGGGTCTTGACACCCCATAACCTGAAATATCTTATCCATCCCTCTTAACCATGTAGTCACTACCTTCGGGTCCCTCGACCCCTGAAATGATGGCGGTTTATGTTTCCGGAAAGAAATGAGCCTCTGCTCATCAGTGCCAGCAGCACCCTGTATCAAAACACTCTGCCCAGCAGCACCAGATGTCTGAGCAACAGAAGAAGGATCTACAGTAGGATTTGTAATATATGTAGGATCAGTAGTGTGGTGACTAGCCTCGCCAGAATGACGACTAGCACCACTCCCCTCCTGCTGAGGAGTAACATATGGCGTACGCGTAGCAGTCTCCGTAGCAGTATGTGGAGGTGAATTATCTCCCCTGTTCCGAGCCCTCTCTGCTCTTAACTCATTCATAAAAGCGTGCATCATATCTTGGTTATTTTTCATCATAGTCTCAGTCATATTTCTATTTAAAGCTGCCTCCTCCTGCAGAGCTGTCATAGCTGCAGTAAGAGGATCCTGTGCAATCACACGACCTGCACCCCTAGCTCCACGGCGACCCCGTGCCCTACTCATGATATCTACACATGTAACACAAAGGAATGGGTTGATCAGACTCACACTGAGGAATCACCTGTGCAGTAATCATAAACAGTTCACAGATAGCTATGCAGCACAAGATGCAGTTATACTCTATCAGAGTTCCCTAACAAAACTGCTCTGATACCATAAAATGTAACAGCCCGTTGTACACCGGTATTGTTAACATTAATTACGATATTAAGCGCAGTTACAATCACAACAATTCATTTATAAAAATGCGAGTAAACTTTTTCCGATTATTACGCGAACAGTTAAAGCATAAAAAGCGTAATAATTAAAAGTTGTGATCGCAACTGTAACACTAGCGGAAGACTTACTTAAATTGTTTGTACACTTTAATCTACTACATACAAGACACTAAGGGGTTCCCATAAACCCACTTAGCCAATTCCTCACTTTTACGTTTTTACCACTTAACCAGATTTGCTAATTTGTTTTTCTACGGACACAAAATTAAAATCCATACTTAAACTCCGGGTTATCTTTTTTTCTTATTCAATTACCTTTCTAACAAGCTATCACACACTCGATTCCGAGCTCGTGAGCTCCGGTTATCGCCGTTTGAAGTTGGACAAACAACATTGCCTACCAAATCCAAAACAGCCTAAAACCTACAATCTTCATGGAATAAACTGTACTTAACCGCCTATCCAATGACTCTCAAACTTTTACACCATAAACTAGACACCTCAAACTTCGATTTGATATATCGTATGCTTAATTTGACCAAGTAACGAAGCGGAAATTAATTTCTCAAAACTACCTCAATTCTGCCAGCTAAAACAGGACAGAACAGGGCAGTACGTGACAACAGCCCCCATGGGATGCGCACACCACCAATGATCCTAGGCTTTTGACACAACATAGGGGACATCTTAAGCTTCAAAATGGCGTATGGCACGTCCCAATCGGACCACTATGGAGAGAGATACGCTCCTCCAAAGTTCACCTGAAAATTGCCAATTCTACATAAAATTCGCCAGAGTTTCCTTTGTATTTCCTAAAATCCCCAAATTTGCATAACCTGTTTAACACCACTAATACACCTGAAATCCAGCAAAATCCAATGGGTGGCACACACAAGGTCCAACAACGCCTTGGGGCACTTACAACCCAATCCAACATACACTTAAAACATAAACAGTTTACTTTCAATTCCTTTGTGGTTTCAATCACTAACATTAATTTCATGCATAAACCATAAGGCAAATAATCATAAACCTACAATAGGCCTAAGCATGTTACATACATCCATGGTACATTTACAATACTGGATTACATTTACATTTACAACTTTAACTTTAAACTACAATTATTTACATATTACAACTTCACTTACCAAATACATTCATAGCTAAAATGACATGAAAACTAAACTTAGCCAAAATAACATGAACATAATGCTAATGGACTCCTCCTACATACATATACATGTTCATGCTCTAAGTCTAGCCTGGGCCAAATGGCCACCAAAAAGTACACTATACACCAACGCTCCACTCGTCATCATGCGGGCTTCTTGCCCGCTGCTCCGTGTCCACTGGTACATCCTGAAATAAATGCCTCGAGACGGGGTGAGATATACGGATATATCTCAGTAACCAAGAGGTTCTGGAGAAAACTCTGCCCAATGGTTCACTTCGATGTATACAAATAGCATAAAAACAACACACTGTTATAAAACGCGATAAAGCAAGGGATTTAGAGAAAGGGGGAATATATCAGAACAACTACGACATGCGGGATGGTAGCTACCAATACCACGCCATGTCCTCGGCTATACGCCTATGGGTACTACCCCTGGCGTGTTCATAGAACAACCCACCAAGGTACCCCTTCCAACCATATACAACCAAGACAACCTAGTGTGCTCCTATCCGGATAACACACCACGACCCTGGGTCAACTGGAACTCCCTCTCGGAGACCTATCCAGTGGAAGTCCGGAAAAACTTGCCCGAAGGCTAAAAATATCTACTGGCCAGAGATCTGGTACATAAGTACCCACTGTGATAATGCACATGCATGCTCATGCTGTTCTACACTACTCATACACACTTCCTACCGTTGCCATCAACTAGCAAGGTGGAACACAAAAGGGGAACAAGCCCCAGTACCAAGAGGTTACCTTTCTTTTTTCCTTTCACAGAGCTCCGCAGAACTCCACTTGCAGCTTGATTAACAGGGAACGCCTACACAGAGGACAATTCCACACACTTAGAACTTTGAATCCACTCATGAATTTCAACATACATGTTTAAACCATAACACTTACCTCAATCCACTTGATCCAGTACCAAGGGCAATCCACTGTTTCACTGTTCGAAGTCTATGTCCACGTACGGCAACCTGTACAACCATGCACGGTCGTCAGTTTCAGTCACAATACGTCAAAACGCAAAAACGTCAAATTCCTCTTCTCTCCCCCTAAGGTTCGGCCATAATAGGGTTATTTTGGGTTTTATTTTTCTAAATTTTCTTTCTCATTTTATTTCACTTACTTAGGTTACCCAAAGGCTAGTTCAATCGTCGTTTTTCGGTTTTACGACTTTTTCGCAACGTTTTGCGAATTATTACACTTTAGGCACATTTTGCCACTTTCAACACTTATTATTTTTACATTGATTCTTCCACATGCCAATCACCACACAACCCATCTAATAACTTTTCCATCACACAACACAACACTAAAGTGTTCTAAAACATCAATTTGCTCAATTGTACATAATGGCCTAATCTTGGTTAGTCCAAACCAAGGATTTCCACTCAATTCCTATGGCCCACAACTCACATAATCACTTCCTAACATCATATAATCACACTACAATTCACTATACCACACATTAACACAAAACTCAAAAATTCCATTTCATGCACCAATTTTTCCTAAGTTAAAAATCCATTTTTTTTGCTTAAAAATTTCATTGCATTTCTAGCATTAATACATCATTCTAAGACATTATCATCTAATAGACATTTTCCATTTGAGCTCTCTAACACCACATATCACAAAATCCCTCTTTAGGGGCAATTATCACAACTCAAAATTTAACCAATGAAATGTTGAAATAACTCACCCGATTGCACGGTATATGGCTCCACCTAAGTATACTCCACCATTGGAGCATTTAAAATCAACATGATCACCCCTTTCTTCAAGCAATCCGTGGCCTAAATGGGCATGGATCTCCTCACACACTCAATTTCAAGGCTAAACAAGGCTACCAATGGGTTTAGGAGGTGTTTTCCATCAAGATTCAACACAAGCTTTGTTGAATTTGGTTGAGAATTGGTTGGCTTGTGGCAAGGAGCAATTTGCGCAAAAATAGAGGCACAAGGGCTGTTGGGTCGCGGCTGGAAGAAGAAGAACGGTGGGAATGAAGAGAAACAGGGACCTTTAAGTGTTTAATTGACTTTAAGTGGGTACCGGATCCCACGTGATTTAAAACTCACCCGAATTTCCCTCCGATCATCACTAAAATTCACAATTTAAAAACCTAATAAGAAATTATAATTTTTCATCTTAACAAAATCCTTTAGTTTTACTCTCTCAGATAAATTTGGAGTTTTCCGGTTGTTCGGAAAAACACTGCTTTAAGGTACAGCGCGCTCTGTTGACAAACTTCCACAGATTGACTTAAATCCCTCAAATATTATCAGAAATCATATTTCCTATTTCTATGGACCATTTAAAATCAATATTTGAAACCTAGAGCTCAAAATTCCACTGGCACTTTTTACGGTGCAATCTGACTGCGGTATTTTTACCCGCGAAAAACACTATTCACTGATTTTTCTGAAACTTGCCTATCCACTCAATTTTTCGTTCTGAATCGATTTCCAGGCTTATTTTTATCATCTGAGACCTCCTGCTCAATTTTTTACCTTCCTAGGGTTGCGTGTTGGCTAATTACCGTTTTGCCCTTTCTTTGTATTTTGGCCTAATCTTTGGGATTTTCACTAATCCTTCACTTAATTTATCACTTAACACTTTAATTACTTATTTTAGAATTGTGAGGTGTTATACCATTTATGTCAGTGGCTATGTTGGACGTAATGGATCACGCACTAACACCTTATAGTCATGATGATCTAGCTTTAAAGGTATGGGCCCAATAATGGATGTTAGCCCAAGAAGCTATTTGGAAGCCCACCTAAAGGGAAGAGGGCGCATGGATCATGTAATGGGCTTGGATGGTTCATGTAATGGGCTTGAATTTTGAAATTTGAATTTAGAATTTGAATTTGGAATTTTGAATTTGAAATTTAAAATTTTAATTTTGAAATTTGAAATTATGAATTTGAATTTTAAAACTTGAATTTTGAATTTAAAATTTGAATTTTGAATTTAAATATTTGAACGTTTGAATTTAAATGTTTGAATTCGAATTTGAATTGGCTATTAAAAGTTGTTTCATAACAAAAGGATAAGATGAGATCTTGTTTGAACAAATCCCCTGCATCAAGATCTCATCCAAAGAAGATTTGGTGCACCACTTTTGGTTGAAGATGAGTTTCATATTGTCAACCAAATATGCTCCAATTCAGATTTGGTTGGTTAAGAGAATCAGTGAGTGAGTTGGTTCAAATTTGAATGCAACTACTCAACGTATCTGGACTCTTTTTGGGACTGAACGGGGCGCACAGTATGAGTAGTCATGTGATGACCATTAGGCCAGAATCTTAATTAGATAATCTCATAAGGATTCAAAGGGGAGGTTGTTGGCAATTTTGAATTGCAACAACCCCTTTATTTCCTCATTGTTGTGTGCAAACTTTGAATAATTTTTGAATAGAAAATCCTCTCATTCTCTCCCACACTCTCTTGTGCGCAGAAGTGGCGAACTCTCCTTAGGGTTTTCATAAGAACACCTAACCAATTCTACTCACTCCATGCACCACTCTTGTGAATTTTTCATGCTGAAGACTTCACTCTTCTAAACACATAAACCTAGCCTCCTTCTTCACCTATTGAGCACATAGCAAGCCTCTCTGTGGTGGTCATTTGGTGGCTTTCAAGAAGTAGTTCTTGCATCTTGATGTGGGTGGTGTGGATCAACGTTAGAGGGTTTGAACCCTTCAAACCTGACACTGATCTCCCTAGGGATTATATCATAAACAAGGTAACATCATGTTGTCTTAAAGCATGATATTTGTGTGCATGTGTGTTTCCGCAAGGAAATTTTTTTTGTTTTTCCCTCTCACATGCTTCAGCCTTCAAGGCCAGTTTACTGTTGTTTAATTGCAATGTAATCTTTACCGGTGTTCTTAATTGTACCTGGATTTGATAATTTTTTCAACTTTAAAATTTTTGGTCTAATTATGTCTTGTTAGGCATATATTGGTATTTCATTCCATTTTGTCATCTTTTCCCCATTCCAGAATTCTACCGGTTGCTTCTACAACAATACAAAATACCCGGCAGAACTGACTTTCCCAAAATACCCCAATATGGGTATCAAACTTTATCAAATCATATACTAACCTCATCTACGATTATCATAACATCAAAATAGCTCTGTAACTCAAATTTGCTTAAGTGGAGCTATTCTAACGACTGTTACTGCATAAGCAGTCAAAAATAATAGATGAAAATTCACATGTGTAAAATACCTTCAATATGGATATCAAACTTCTTAGAATTTCATCCTCATTCCATTTATGACCCTAAGGTCTTCATAATAATCCACTAATTTTGAAATTACAAAATTAGTTATTATATTATGATAAATAGAACACCTATTCTTAAATCATAAAATAATGCTTAAATCAAATAACAGTGATAATGCTCAAATCATATAACAGTAATGTTATGATAAATAGGATGTTATGATAAATAGAACACCTATGCTTAATGTAACAGCCCTTTGTACACCGATATTGTTAACATTAATCATGATATTAAGCGTAATTACAATCACAGCAATTCATTTATAAAAATGCGAGTAAACTTTTTCCGTTTTATTACGCGAGCATTTAAAACAATAATAAAGCGTAATAAATAAAAGTTGTAACCATAACTGTAAACTCTTTGCTGAATAATTATTTAAACTACTTTTATATCATATATTACTTCCTTTAAGTCACTAAGAGTTCCCATAAACTCATTTAGCCTAAATCTCACTTTTACGTTTTCTACCTATCCGAACATGGTTCGGTCTTTGAATTTATGCGGACAAACCGCATGGCGCGAACCTCTCATCTTCTGATATGAAATTCTAAACTTAATTACCTTTCTAACAAGCTATCACACGAGTCATAAAGTTCTCGATTGCTCCAGATATTTCCGTTTGAAGCTGGAGAAGCAAATCTGCCAGCCAACCTCAGAACGGTTCCAAACAGCCTTCACTCAATCAGCTATTCTGGAAAATCCACTCAACCAATTCCTCTCATGTTTTTATATAGTAAACTAGAAATCTTCAATTTGACATATCATACGCTTAATTTTACCAAGAAACGAAGCGGGAATAATTTTCCCAATCTCATACCAGATCTGCCATATGTGAAGTGGCCACATGGGCAGTATGTGTTCTCTACCTTCTACAGGCCGACTCCCAACCCAGAAAAATCTCAAATTTTACCACAAGATAGAGGATATCTCAGGCTTCAAAACGGAGTATGGCAAGTCCCTATCGGACCTCTGTGAAGGGAGATATGATCTCCCAAAGTTCTCCTAAATTCTGCCCATTTCTAGAAAATTCGCCAGAGTTTCCTTTGTTTTTCCAATAAATCCCAAATTTACAAAAGTGTTCTCTAACCTCAATTTGTACCTAATAATCATTGGGTGGCACACAAGGACCAATAATGCCTTGGTGCTCTTACAACCCGTCACAGTTTATATCCAATTTAATCAATATACATCATTCATGCTTACTTTCTCAACTTAACTTATTTCAATCACAAGGTCCCATTTGCTTGCATTCTTCCAATATAAAACATAAATCAATCCTAGAATAGGCCTATTTCCCTTTCATCATATTATAATTACATACTTTCATATTACATCAAGTCCAAATGTAATAATTACAATTCTCCAATGTACATCATAATGTCATAAAGTCTGCAAATACAACATAAGTAAATAGACCTCAAAATGAAACATAATAAATATGCAACTAGACTTAGGCAAAAGATAGCAAGAACAAATATGACAATATGCATCATCCTAAATCCATATACAATGATCATGCCCTAAGTCTAGCCTAGGCCCAATGGCCACCAAAATGTAAAATAAATAGAAATCCTCCAGCTCAGCCTACGGGCTTCTTGCCCGCCGCTCCGACACCACTGCTACCTCCTGAAATAAAGTCCACAAAGCGGGTTGAGATATACGAATATATCTCAATAACCCAGAGGTTGGAGAATACTTCTCCCCATAGCTCACTTTGATGCATACAAATAACACAACATAACATCTGAAAACTGGATAAAGTAAGGGATTTAGCAAAGTAGGGGAGCATATAGAACAAAATACGACGAAGCTGGAATGGTCAATGCCAAAACTACCCAATGCCCAGCCTATTGGCCTCGGCATATAAGCCTACGGGTTTCAAACCAAGGTGTGTTCCCAGAACATCAACCAAGGCACCCTCCATCCATATCCACCCGAGACTTCCTAGTGTTCTCCTATCCGGATGACACACCACGACCCCAGGTCAATTGGAAATCCCTCATGGAGACCTATCCAGTGGAAGTCCATAACGCCCGAAGGCAATCGTCTACTGGCCAGAGACACGGTACATCCTATGTACCACAACACATACAATATGCATGATCATGTTATTCTATATTATTCACATACATTTCCTACCATTACCCTCAATGGGCATGGTGGAACACACACGGGGATCAAACCCCAGTACCAAGGAATTACCAGTATAATCCTCTCCCACAGCTCCAACGTAATATATTTCCCGAGCTAGGTACACAAACAGAATGCCTACACAGAGGACATTCCCAATTAATTTCCATTCACAAAATACATGCAAGCTTTCAAGTACATATGCATGATTCCAAATACTTACCACAGTCCCTTTTGGTCTGGGACCAAGGGCAACCCACCGAGCTCATGGTTCAGGGTTAAAATCCACGGGAGGTAACCTACAATGATCATATACGGATCAAAAAAATACGGTAAACCCACCATAGTCACAAAACGAAAATTTTTCCTCCCCCCACAAGTGAATTTCGGCCAAAACAGTGTAATTTTACAATTTATTTTTCTTTATTTTCTTTTCATTCTTCTTTAGCATTCTAAGGCTACCCCAATGTCATTTTAGGTGCCAATTTGCATTCTACATCACCACAACATCACTTTTCCCATTTATTTCCTTTTAGGGGGTGTTTGGTATGGGAAATTTTTTCAGAATAGTAGGGAAATGTAATAGATAGAAAAATGATTGGAAAGATGGATAAAGTGAAATAGGTAGAAAAATGTAAAAAAAAAGTTGTTTGGTGGGGGAAAACTTTACTGGGAAAATTAGGTAGCTTTATAAAGTCAACAGTGCATTAAAGGTGAGATAACCATCCCACCTTCAATGTTTCTCATAAATCCATACTTCCTGGATAGATGGGTTTTTGGAGAAATATGAAACAAACATGGTGTTTCTAAAAACCATACTTTAGATTCCTCCAAAAACCCTCCCAACCAAACACCACCTTAGGTTCCATACACCATCCAATACAATCCAATATTTTTCCTTTGATTTTCAAAGTATCCAACCATCACACAACCCTTCTAATTAAAATTTAACCACCCAACATATATATCAACCATACAATTTAACAACATCAAATCCCCATTTTACCCATTGTGGCCGAAATGCACCATGCCACACACCAAGAGTTTTTCAATCCAATTCAACTACTCCACACCTCATACAATCATACCATTAACTCATACAACCATACAAAAACTCAATTACACAATCCTAAAACAATTCAAAATCACAAATTGTTGGATTTCTCATCAAAATTTCCTAATTATGAGCACATTTCCTCAATAATTTTTATTGTATTTATCACTCCAACACATCATTCTAAGACATATTTATCTCATACACAATCTCATTTTGAGCTCTCCAACTCCATAAACCAAGCATGCAAACCCTAGGTTTTCAATAAATTAAATCATCAAATCAATCCATGAAAAATGTTGAAACTTACCCACAATCAAGTCACAAGACTCCTCCAATTGATCTCCAAGTAATGGCTTGAGCAAACCACTCCAAAATCACAAAATCCTCTCAATTTTTGTGGCTGAATTTGCCCTTTATCTCACAAATGAGAGGGTTTCAAGGAAAACTAATCGGTGGAATGGGTTCAGATGATGATTTCCAACAAGTTTGCTCACAAACTTTGCTTGATTTGGTGGTGTATTGAGTGAGTAATGGAATAAAGAAATTTTGAAAGAGAATGGGTGTGGGGAGAGAGATTCACGGTTTTGAGAGAGAGAGTGAGGGTGGGAGATGATGAATAGTGCATATGCACATGTGTCTTAAGTGACTTAAGTGAGGTGGGCCCCACCGCCACCTCACGCGATTTCAAACTAATTCAAAACTCCCTCCGATTCCACTAAATGTCCATAATTTCATAACCTATTTAGAAACTCTAATTTTTAACATTAAAAGTTTTCCTTTAATTCCCCTTGATCAGATGAATCTGGAGTTTTTCGGTCATTCGGAGAAATTACAGTTTTAAGTTGTTACGTGCATCTTAGGCACGCTTCCCCAAACTCACTAATTTCTATCAAATTTCATCAGAAATCTTATTTCCTAGTTCTATACACCATTTATGACTTATAACCAAACCTAGAGCTCAAAATTCAATCAGCACGCTTTACGGTGTAACTGTACCGCAATATTTTTACCCGGTAAAAACACTATTCACCAATTTTTCTGAAACTTGCATAACCACTCATTTTTTCGTTATGAATCCATTTCCAGGGTTATTTTTATCATTTGAGACCTCCTACTCAATTTTACCTTCCTAGGGTTGCGTGTTTGGCTAATTACCGTTTTTCCCTTCTTTTGTATTTTGACCTGATTTTCTGGATTTTCACTAATCCTTCCCTTTAATTCATATTTAATATATTAACATATAACTTAGAAATTTTAGGTGTTATACTTAAATCATAAAATAGTGCTTAAGTTAAACAACTAGTGTTCTTTGAATAGGATGTTATGATAAATATAACACCTATGCTTAAATCATAAAATAATCCTTCAATTGAGTAACTAGTGTTTTATGAATAGAATATTATGATAAATAGAACACCTATTCTTAAATCATAAAATAGTGACAGTAATAATACTTAAATCATAAAATAATGTTTAAATCAAATATCTGGTGTTCTATTAATAGGATGTTATAATAAATAGAACACCTACGCTTAAATTATAAAATAGTTCTTAAGTCAAATAACTGGTGTTATTTGAATAAGATGTTATGATAAATAGAAAATATAACACCTCACAATTCTAAATTAAGTAATTAAAGTATTAAGTGAGAAATCAAGTGATGGATTAGTGAAAATCCCAAAGATTAGGCCAAAATACAAAGAAATGACAAAACGGTAATTAGCCAACACGCAACCCTAGGAAGATAAAAGTTGAGCAGAAGGTCTCAGATGATAAAAATAAGCCTGGAAATGGATTCAGAATGAAAAATTGAGTGGATAGGCAAGTTTCAGAAAAATCAGTGAATAGTGTTTTTCGCGGGTAAAAATACCGCAGTCAGATTGCACCGTAAAACGCGCCAGTGGAATTTTGAGCTCTAGGTTTCAAATATTGATTTTAAATGGTCCATAGAAATAGGAAATATGATTTCTGATAATATTTGAGGGATTTAAGTCAATTTGTGGAAGTTTGTCAACGGAGCGCGCTGTAGCTTAAAGCAGTGTTTTTCCGAACAACCGGAAAGCTTCAAATTTATCTGAGGGAGTAAAATTAAAGGATTTTGTTAAGATGAAAAATTATAATTTCTCATTAGGTTTTTAAATTGTGAATTTTAGTGATGATCGGAGGGAAATTCAGGTGAGTTTTAAATCACGTGGGATCCAGTACCCACTTAAAGTCAAATAAACACTTAAGTTTACTATTCATCTTATCCTAAATCACTCTTCTCCTCACCCAAAACATCGTCCAGCCCCCATTCCCCACCATCTTTGTTGCAAATTTTCCTTTGGCTATAACTTAGCCATTTCTCCACCGAATTCAACGATTCTTATCTTGAATTTTGATGGAAAACACCTTCTGAACACATTGGTACCACTTTCAAACCTTGAAATCGCGTGTGGGGGGAGATCTTGGCCAATTACAGTTTCGGTTTTGAGTTAATTTTTGGTGTTCATGAAGCTTTTTCATGCTCCAATGGTGGAGTATACTTAGGTGGAGCCATATACCGTGCATTTGGGTGAGTTATTTCAACATTTCATTGGTTGATTTTTGAGTTGTGATTATTGACCCTAAAGAGGGATTTTGTTATATGTGGTGTTAGAGAGCTCAAATGGAAAATGTCTATTAGATGATAATGTCTTAGAATGATGTATTAATGCTAGAAATGCAATGAAAATTTTAAGCGAAAAAAATAAATTTTAACTTAGAAAAAAAATTGGTGCATGAAGTGGATTTTTGAGTTTTGGTGTTAATGTGTGGTATAGTGAATTGTAGTGTGATTATATGATGATATGAAGTGATTATGTGAGTTGTGGACCATAGGAATTGAGTGGAAATCCTTGGTTTGGCTAACCAAGATTCGGCCATTGATGTATAATTGAGTAAATTGATGTTTTAGAACACTTTGGTGTTGTGTTGTGTGATGGAAAAGTCATTAGATGGGTTTTGTGGTGATTGGCATGTGGAAGAATCAATGTAAAAATAATAAGTGTTGAAAGTGTCAAAATGTGCCTAAAGTGTAATATTTCGCAAAAGGTTGCGTAAAAGTCGTAAAACAGAAAAATGGCGATTGAACTAGCCTTTGGGTAACCTAAGTAAGTGAAATAAAATGAGAAAGAAAATTTAGAAAAATAAAACCCAAAATAACACTATGTTGGCCGAACCCTTAAGGGAGTGGAGAGAAAATCCGACGTTTTCGCGTTTTGATGTATTTTGACTGAAACTGACGGCTGTGCATGGTTGTACAGGTTGCCCTACGTGGATATAAACTTGGAACAGTGAAACAATGGATTGCCCTTGGTCCTAGATCAAATGGATTGAGGTAAGTGATGTGGGTTATACATGTTATGTTGAAATTCATGAGTGGATTCAAAGTTCTAAGTGTGTGGAATGGTCCTCTATGTAGGCATTCCCTGTGAATCAAACTGTAAGTGGAGTTCTGCGGAGCTCAGTGAAAGGAAAAAGAAAGGTAACCTCTTGGTACTGGGGCTTGTTCCCCTTTTGTGTTCCACCTTGCTAGTTGATGGCAATGGTAGGAAGTGTGTATGAGTAGTGTAGAACAGCATGAGCATGCATGTGCATTATCATAGTGGATACTTATATACCAGATCTCTGGCCAGTAGATATTTTTAGCCTTCGGGCAAGTGTTTCCGGACTACCACTGGATAGGTCTCCGAGAGGGAGTTCCAGTTGACCCAGGGTCGTGGTGTGTTATCCGGATAGGAGCACACTAGGTTGTCTCGGGTGTATATGGTTGGAAGGGGTACCTTGGTGGGTTGTTCTATGAACACGCCAGGGGTAGTACCCATAGGCGTATAGCCGAGGACATGGCGAGGTATTGGTACCTACCATCCCGCCTGTCGTAGTTGTTCTGATATATTCCCCCTTTCTCTAAATCCCTTGCTTTATCCTGTTTTATAACAGTGGTGTTGTTTTTATATTATTGATATACATCGAAGTGAACCATTGGGCGAAGTTTTCTCCAGAACCTCTTGGTTACTGAGATATATCCGTATATCTCACCCTGTCTCGGGGCATTATTTCAGGATGTACCAGTGGATATGGAGCAGCGGGCGAGAAGCCGCATGATGACGAGTGGAGCAGTGGTGCATAGTTTAGCTTTCATGTCATTTTAGTTTATGGATTTATTTGGCAAGTGAAGTTGTAATATGTAAATATTTGTAGTTTAAAGTTAAAGTTTTAAATGTAAATGTAATCCAGTGTTGTAAATGTACCATGGATGTATGCATTATGATGGAAGGGCTTTAGGCCTATTGTAAGTTTATGATTACCCGCATTATGGTTTATGCATGAAATTGTTTATGTTTTAAGTGTATATTGGATTGGGTTGTAAGTGCCCCAAGGCGTTGTTGGTCCTTGTGTGTGCCACCCATTGGACTTTGCTGGATTTCAGGTGCATTAGTGATGTTAAACAGCTTATGCAAATTTGGGTATTTTAGGAAATTCAAAGGAAACTCTGGCGAATTTTCTGTAGAATTGGCAATTTTTGGTTGAACTTTGGGAGAGCGTATCTCTCTCCATAGTGGTCCGATTGGGACGTGCCATATGCCATTTTGAAGCTTAAGATGTCCCCTACGTTGTGTCAAAATCCTAGGATCATTGGTGGTATGCGCAGCCCATAGGGGCTGTTGTCATCTTCTGCCCTGTTCTGTCCTGTTTAGTGTGCAGATTTGAAGCAGTTTTGGGAAATTAATTCCCGCTTCGTTATTTGGTCAAATTAAGCGTACGATATATCAAATCGAAGTTTGAGATGTCTAGTTTATGGTGTAAAAGTTTTAGAGTCATTGGCTGAGCGGTTAGGTGTAGTTTATTCCGTGAAGATTGGAGGTTTTAGGCTATTTTGGAGTTGGTAGGCAATGTTGTTTGTCCAACTTCAAACGGCAATAGCCGAAGCTCACGAGCTCAGAATCGAGTGTGTGATAGCTTGTTAGAAAGGTAAGTGAATAAGGAAAAAAGATAACCTAGAGTTGAAGTTTGGATTTTTATTTTGTGTTCGTAAAAAAACAAATTAGCCAGTCAGGTTAAGTGGAAGTTTGTCAACGGAGCGCGCTGTAGCTTAAAGCAGAGTTTTTCCGAACAACAGGAAAGCTTCAAATTTATCTGAGGGAGTAAGATTAAAGGATTTTGTTAAGATGAAAAATTATAATTTCTCATTAGGTTTTTAAATTGTGAATTTTAGTGATGATCGGAGGGAAATTCGGGTGAGTTTTAAATCACGTGGGATCCGGTACCCACTTAAAGTCAAATAAACACTTAAGTTTACTATTCATCTTCTCGTAAATCACTCTTCTCCTCACCCAAAACAGCGTCCAACCCCCATTCCTCACCATCTTTGTTGTAAATTTTCCTTTGGCCATAACTTAGCCATTTCTCCACCGAATTCAACGATTCTTGTCTTGAATTTTGATGGAAAACACCTTCTGAAGACATTGGTACCACTTTCAAGCCTTGAAATCGCGTGTGGGGGGAGATCTTGGCCAATTACAGTTTCGGTTTTGAGTTAATTTTTGGTGTTCATGAAGCTTTTTCATGCTCCAATGGTGGAGTATACTTAGGTAGAGCCATATACCGTGCATTTGGGTGAGTTATTTCAACATTTCATTGGTTGATTCTTGAGTTGTGATAATTGACCCTAAAGAGGGATTTTGTGATATGTGGTGTTAGAGAGCTCAAATGGAAAATGTCTATTAGATGATAATGTCTTAGAATGATGTATTAATGCTATAAATGCAATGAAAATTTTAAGCGAAAAAAATAAATTTTAACTTAGAAAAAAAATTGGTGCATGAAGTGGATTTTTGAGTTTTGGTGTTAATGTGTGGTATAGTGAATTGTAGTGTGATTATATGATGATATGAAGTGATTATGTGAGTTGTGGACCATAGGAATTGAGTGGAGATCCTTGGTTTGGCTAACCAAGATTCGGCCATTGATGTATAATTGAGCAAATTGATGTTTTAGAACACTTTGATGTTGTGTTGTGTGATGGAAAAGTCATTAGATGGGTTGTGTGGTGATTGGCATGTGGAAGAATCAATGTAAAAATAATAAGTGTTGAAAGTGGCAAAATGTGCCTAAAGTGTAATATTTCGCAAAAGGTTGCGTAAAAGTCGTAAAACCGAAAAATGGCGATTGAACTAGCCTTTGGGTAACCTAAGTAAGTGAAATAAAATGAGAAAGAAAATTTAGAAAAATAAAACCCAAAATAACACTATGTTGGTCGAACCCTTAAGGGAGTGGAGAGAAAATCCGACGTTTTCGCGTTTTGACGTATTTTGACTGAAACTGACGGCTGTGCATGGTTGTACAGGTTGCCGTACGTGGATATAAACTTGGAACAGTGAAACAGTGGATTGCCCTTGGTCCTAGATCAAGTGGATTGAGGTAAGTGATGTGGGTTATACATGTTATGTTGAAATTCATGAGTGGATTCAAAGTTCTAAGTGTGTGGAATGGTCCTCTATGTAGGCATTCCCTGTGAATCAAGCTGTAAGTGGAGTTCTGCGGAGCTCAGTGAAAGGAAAAAGAAAGGTAACCTCTTGGTACTGGGGCTTGTTCCCCTTTTGTGTTCCACCTTGCTAGTTGATGGCAATGGTAGGAAGTGTGTATGAGTAGTGTAGAACAGCATGAGCATGCATGTGCATTATCACAGTGGGTACTTATGTACCAGATCTCTGGCCAGTAGATATATTTAGCCTTCGGGCAAGTGTTTCCGGACTACCACTGGATAGGTCTCCGAGAGGGAGTTCCAGTCGACCCAGGGTCGTGGTGTGTTATCCGGATAGGAGCACACTAGGTTGTCTCGGGTGTATATGGTTGGAAGGGGTACCTTGGTGGGTTGTTCTATGAACACGCCAGGGGTAGTACCCATAGTCATATAGCCGAGGACATGGCGAGGTATTGGTAGCTACCATCCCGCCTGTCGTAGTTGTTCTGATATATTCCCCCTTTCTATAAATCCCTTGCTTTATCCCGTTTTATAACAGTGGTGTTGTTTTTATATTATTGATATACATCGAAGTGAACCATTGGGCGGAGTTTTCTCCAGAACCTCTTGGTTACTGAGATATATCCGTATATCTCACCCCGTCTCGGGGCATTATTTCAGGATGTACCAGTGGATATGGAGCAGCGGGCGAGAAGCCCGCATGATGACGAGTGGAGCAGTGGTGCATAGTTTAGCTTTCATGTCATTTTAGTTTATGGATTTATTTGGCAAGTGAAGTTGTAATATGTAAATATTTGTAGTTTAAAGTTAAAGTTTTAAATGTAAATGTAATCCAGTGATATAAATGTACCATGGATGTATGCATTATGATGGAAGGGCTTTAGGCCTATTGTAAGTTTATGATTACCCGCATTATGGTTTATGCATGAAATTGTTTATGTTTTAAGTGTATATTGGATTGGGTTGTAAGTGCCCCAAGGCGTTGTTGGTCCTTGTGTGTGCCACCCATTGGATTTTGCTGGATTTCAGGTGCATTAGTGATGTTAAACAGCTTATGCAAATTTGGGGATTTTAGGAAATACAAAGGAAACTCTGGCGAATTTTCTGTAGAATTGGCAGTTTTTGGGTGAAATTTGGGAGAGCGTATCTCTCTCCATAGTGGTCCGATTGGGACGTGCCATACGCCATTTTGAATCTTAAGATGTCCCCTACGTTGTGTCAAAAGTCTAGGATCATTGGTGGTATGCGCAGCCCATGGGGGCTGTTGTCATCTTCTGCCCTGTTCTGTCCTATTTAGTGGGCATATTTGAAGCAGTTTTGGGAAATTAATTCCTGCTTCGTTACTTGGTCAAATTAAGCGTACGATATATCAAATCGAAGTTTGAGGTGTCTAGTTTATGGTGTAAAAGTTTGAGAGTCATTGGCTGGGCGGTTAGGTGCAGTTTATTCCGTGAAGATTGGAGGTTTTAGGCTGTTTTGGAGTTGGTAGGCAATGTTGTTTGTCCAACTTCAAACGGCAATAACCGGAGCTCACGAGCTCGGAATCGAGTGTGTGATAGCTTGTTAGAAAGGTAAGTGAATAAGGAAAAAAGATAACCTAGAGTTTTTGGATTTTTATTTTGTGTTCGTAGAAAAACAAATTAGCCAGTCAGGTTAAGTGGTAAAAACGTAAAAAGTGAGGAATTGGCTAAGTGGGTTTATGGGAACCCCTTAGTACCTTGTAGGTGATAAAATAAAGTTTATAAGGAGTTAAGAAAGTCTTCCACTAGTGTTTCAGTTATGATCACAGTTTTTATTATTAAGCATAAGTGTTTTACTGATTGTAATAACCGGAAAAAGTTAACATTAATTATAAATGAATTGCTGTGATTGTAACTGCGCAGCAATATCATAATTAATGTTAACAATACCGGTGCACAACGGGCTGTTACAGAACACTTATGCTTAAATAATAAAATAGTGCTTAAATCAAGTAACTGGTTTTCTATTAATATGATAATAAATAAATAGAACACTTATTCTTAAATCATAAAATAATGCTTAAATCATATAATAGTGATAGTGCTTAAATCATATAACAGTGATGTTATGATAAATAGGATGTTAGAATACCTATGCTTAAATCATAAAATAGTGCTTAAATCAAATAACATCCTATTCATAGAATACCAGTTATTAGTTGGAAGCTGCAATCTTAAATCAAATATCTGCCTTCCGAAAATAGTGCAATCCTATTGCCACACCAACTACGGGTAATAATTAGGTTAAAAATGTAATTTTACATGTCTTCACTGGATGCCACAGTGTAAATTTCTTCTCAGATGTTCACACTAATTAATTTATATTCCCTGCATTAGACGAAAGCAAGTCACATACCCTACCATTGAAGTACCGAAGAGAACACAGGAAGGAATAATAATGGATAGCAACTCAAATAATTGCTCTTCAAGATTAGTATCTTATTGCTTCTTCATAATGTTTCCTTTATACTCTCTTATCTTTTTATGCATGACTCATCTTATATGACCCTAAGTTCTTCCCCCTACATTATACGACAGCAACTCAATTCCTTTACCCATAGAAATGCCGGAGAGAACACAAGAAGCAATAAGGTTAGTACCTTATTTCTGCTTAATTAAGTTTCCTTTTGTAGTAGTACTCTTCTAATAAGAAGTTGTACATCGTTTATTTTCATTCAAAGAACCATATAACCTTTTATTACCTGCACAAATGTTATGGTCTGTGTTGTTGTTGTCAACTAGATGAGTGCTTGTTTCAATTGTAGTTATACTCTTGTAATTCTTCTAGCATAAGTTACAAAGGGTTAATACAACTTATGTCTTATTAGTATATAGTATGACCTTGTGACTTCTTAGTATAAAGGATTTTCTTTTAATGTGTTGTTGTCAACTTGATAGTGCTTGTTTCAATTACAGTCATACTCCTGTAATTCATCAAATAGAAGTTGCATATGGTTAGTCCAACTTATCTCTTTTTAGTATATAGTTTGAACTTGTGACTTCTTGCTAAATAGGATCCTATAAAACACCTCGATTACTTTTGATGTGTTGTTTCTTTCATTTGTGAACAATATCAGTAATAAAGAAGTTTTTAAAGAATTAAAGAAAATTGTCACTAAATTGTTCACTTTGTTGGCTGCTTTCTTAGCACTAGCAAACGCGGATACTGGCAAGACACTTTTCAGAGAACACCAACTAAATAATTTTGTTAACGTAATTGTTTTTTTTCTCCAATTTTTTTCATGCTTCCTAAATTACAAAAATCAGAAAAGAAAAACTAAATTAAAGTCGAACTGTCCTCTATGGTTGGAAAACCAACTAAACGAGGTGTAATCGATTCTGTGTCTCCCAATTCCCAAGTTTTTGGATTGCGACTTTCAATTGTAGGGCCCTCAACATAAAATTCCATCGCTCAGAAAATTAAGGCCCTTCAAATTCCTTTTTGTTATATCATCACTGACCATCCTCCTTCTTAATAATAATAATAATAATAATAGTTTGTATTTAGGAGTTCACTTCATGAACTTGGTAATGTGAAACAAAAACAATATCAAGTTGACAACAACAACGCAGAGCATCACATTTGTGCAGGTAATATAAGGTTTATGGGTTATTTTTCTCATGTTGCATGAGAAAATTTGTCTCATGCAACACACAAAAGAATAGTGATAGTGCTTAAATCATATAACAGTGATGTTATGATAAATAGGATGTTATGATAAATAGAATACCTATGCTTAAATCATAAAATAGTGCTTAAATCAAATAACATCCTATTCATAGAATACCAGTTATTAGTTGGAAGCTGCAATCTTAAATCAAATATCTGCCTTCCGAAAATAGTGCAATCCTATTGCCACACCAACTGCGGGTAATAATTAGGTTAAAAATGTAATTTTACATGTCTTCACTGGATGCCACAGTGTAAATTTCTTCTCAGATGTTCACACTAATTAATTTATATTTCCTGCATTAGACGAAAGCATGTCACATACCCTACCATTGAAGTACCGAAGAGAACACAGGAAGGAATAATAATGGATAGCAACTCAAATAATTGCTCTTCAAGATTAGTATCTTATTGCTTCTTCATAATGTTTCCTTTATACTCTCTTATCTTTTTATGCATGACTCATCTTATATGACCTTAAGTTCTTCCCCCTACATTATACGACAGCAACTCAATTCCTTTACCCATAGAAATGTCGGAGAGAACACAAGAAGCAATAAGGTTAGTACCTTATTTCTGCTTAATTAAGTTTCCTTTTGTAGTAGAACTCTTCTAATAAGAGTTGTACATCGTTTATTTTCCTTCAAAGAACCATATAACCTTTTATTACCTGCATAAATGTTATGGTCTGTGTTGTTGTTGTCAACTAGATGAGTGCTTGTTTCAATTGTAGTTATACTCTTGTAATTCTTCTAGCATAAGTTACAAAAGGTTAATACAACTTATGTCTTATTAGTATATAGTATAACCTTGTGACTTCTTAGTATAAAGGATTTTCTTTTAATGTGTTGTTGTCAACTTGATAGTGCTTGTTTCAATTACAGTCATACTCCTGTAATTCATCTAATAGAAGTTGCATATGGTTAGTCCAACTTATCTCTTGTTAGTATATAGTTTGAACTTGTGACTTCTTGCTAAATAGGATCCTATAAAACACCTCGATTACTTTTGATGTGTTGTTTCTTTCATTTGTGAACAATATCAGTAATAAAGGAGTTTTTAAAGAATTAAAGAAAATTATCACTAAATTGTTCACTTTTTTGGCTGTTTTCTTGGCACTAGTAAACTCGGATACTGGCAAGACACTTTTCAGAGAACACCAACTAAATAATTTTGTTAACGTAATTGTTTTTTTTCTCCAATTTTTTTCATGCTTCCTAAATTACAAACATCAGAAAAGAAAAACTAAATTAAAGTCGAACTGTCCTCTATGGTTAGAAACCAACTAAACGAGGTGTAATCGATTATGTGTCTCCCAATTCCCAAGTTTTTGGATTGCGACTTTCAATTGTAGGGCCCTCAACATTCAATTACATAAAATTCCATCGTTCAGAAAATTAGGGCCCTTCAAATTCCTTTTTGTTATATCATCACTGACCATCCTCCTTCTTAATAATAATAATAATAATAGTTTGTATTTAGGAGTTCACTTCATGAACTTGGTAATGTGAAACAAAAACAATATCAAGTTGACAACAACAACGCAGAGCATCACATTTGTGCAGGTAATATAAGGTTTATGGGTTTTATTTCTCTCATGTTGTAGGAGAAAATTTGTCTCATGCAACACACAAAAGAATAGTGATAGTGCTTAAATCATATAAAAGTGATGTTATGATAAATAGAATACCTATGTTTAAATCATAAAATAGTGCTTAAATCAAATAACATCATATTCATAGAATACCAGTTATTAGTTGGAAGCTGCAATCTTAAATCAAATATCTGCCTTCCGAAAATAGTGCAATCCTATTGCCACACCAACTGCGGGTAATAATTAGGTTAAAAATGTAATTTTACATGTCTTCACTGGATGCCACAATGTAAATTTCTTCTCAGGTGTTCACACTAATTAATTTATATTCCCTGCATTAGACGAAAGCAAGTCATATACCCTACCATTGAAGTACCGAAGAGAACACAGGAAGGAATAATAATGGATAGCAACTCAAATAATTGCTCTTCAAGATTAGTATCTTATTGCTTCTTCATAATGTTTCCTTTATACTCTCTTATCTTTTTATGCATGACTCATCTTATATGACCTTAAGTTCTTCCCCTACATTATATGACAGCAACTCAATTCCTTTACCCATAGAAATGCCGGAGAGAACACAAGAAGCAATAAGCTTAGTACCTTATTTCTGCTTAATTAAGTTTCCTTTTGTAGTAGTACTCTTCTAATAAGAAGTTGTACATCGTTTATTTTCCTTCAAAGAACCATATAACCTTTTATTACCTGCACAAATGTTATGGTCTGTGTTTTTGTTGTCAACTAGATGAGTGCTTGTTTCAATTGTAGTTATACTCTTGTAATTCTTCTAGCATAAGTTACAAAAGGTTAATACAACTTATGTCCTATTAGTATATAGTATGACCTTGTGACTTCTTAGTATAAAGGATTTTCTTTTAATGTGTTGTTGTCAACTTGATATTGCTTGTTTCAATTACAGTCATACTCCTGTAATTCATCTAATAGAAGTTGCATATGGTTAGTCCAACTTATCTCTTGTTAGTATATAGTTTGAACTTGTGACTTCTTGCTAAATAGGATCCTATAAAACACCTCGATTACTTTTGATGTATTGTTTCTTTCATTTGTGAACAATATCAATAATAAAGAAGTTTTTAAAGAATTAAAGAAAAGTGTCACTAAATTGTTCACTTTTTTGGCTGCTTTCTTGGCACTAGTAAACGCGGATACTGGCAAGACATTTTTCAGAGAACACCAACTAAATAATTTTGTTAACGTAATTGTTTTTTTTCTCCAATTTTTTTCATGCTTCCTAAATTACAAACATCAGAAAAGAAAAACTAGATTAAAGTCGAACTGTCCTCTATGGTTGGAAAACCAACTAAACGAGGTGTAATCGATTATGTGTCTCCCAAGTCCCAAGTTTTTGGATTGCGACTTTCAATTGTAGGGCCCTCAACATTCAATTACATAAAATTCCACCGTTCAGAAAATTAGGGCCCTTCAAATTCTTTTTTGTTATATCATCACTGACCTTCCTCCTTCTTAATAATAATAATAATAGTTTGTATTTAGGAGTTCACTTCATGAACTTGGTAATGTGAAACAAAAACAATATCAAGTTGACAACAACAACACAGAGCATCACATTTGTGCAGGTATTATAAGGTTTATGGGTTTTATTTTTCTCATGTTGCATGAGAAAATTTGTTTATGCAACACACAAAAAAATGGGTGAAATTCACTTTTTTTATTTTCTTTCTTTCTTTTTTTAGTGTGTCCCGCCCAATTTTTTGTGAGTTGCATCAGACAAATTGTCTCATGCAACACAAAAAAAATGGGTGAAATCCACTTTTTTATTTTTTTCTTTCTTTTTTTAGTGGGTCCCACCCATTTTTTTGTGTATTGCATGAGGCAATTTGTATCATGCAACATGAGAAAAATAAAATCCAATTAAGGATTTATTATTTTTATGTTACATACGAATAAATTTATCTCCTACACACACAAATTCAAGATAGGTCTCACTTTATTTTTTCTCTCTTCCCTTGAAAGTGGACCCCACTTAATCAAATAAGTCAGTAGGAGATAATAATTATCTCCTACATGAGAAAACTATTACCCAAAAAATTAATACGAAATGAGTTTTTGTTTTATTATTTTTCAAAAAATAATGATAATTATTTATTTATTTATATTTTATGTATATATAATCAAATTTTATTTAATGTTTTTTTGTAATTTTGTTTAACAAATAAATGTAGAGGCAGAAACTTTGTGTTAACTAGAGGCGTGCGAGGATGGAAAACAAAAAGGGAATTGTGAAAACAATGAGAGAGACACGCTGTAAAGGTTAATATGGATCTGACCAATGAGAGAATGGACACGTGGGGAGGTGTATTGCAGGTTGATAATTGAAAAATTACTTGATATATTAGTATTATCAGAAAAATGAAAACTATTTGCTCACCAAAACCTAATTTTGAGAGGATAAGTTATTCTACTTATCATTTTTCTTCCTATTTTTTTCTATCACTCTCCAATACCGTTAGATCATAATCTTAATTAACATTTATGTTTCTCTCTCCTCTTTAGATTCTGATCTAAGGGTATTGGAAAGTGGTAGGCAGAAAAAATAGTAGGTAGAATAACTTATCCCAACTTTAAGACTCCAAATTCTTAATTTAGAAGTTTTCAATATTTTTTAACTAAGAGTCAGAAAATTTTATTTTAGAAAAAAATATATGTCATTTTAAATTACAGAAGTTGTGTCATTTCATAAACACAAAAAGGTGTGGTATCTACAGCTCTTTCTATCTATGAAATGACATAACTTGTGTCATTTAAAATGACACACATTTTTTCCTTTATTTTAATGATATCATTCTTCTTATAGTTACTAGAAATACTTAGTAAACATGTGTGATACATTTTTAAAAATAAAGAAATGATCACCCTTAAGGGCAACTCAATCGGCCAAGTTGAGTGTCTATGGTTCGAACCTTGCTCAAAGCAATTCTTGGAATCCTTTGGGGGGGCAGAGGGAATAGTTACCCCTCGATGGGGGAATTAATCTCATCCTTCCTCTGGTGACGGTGATCCAATGCACCATCTGTTCCAATAAGGAGCTAGCATTAGGGATCGTACTTAAAGGACAAGGCCAGAGGAGGTTGAATGGGGGAACCTATAGTTTTATACCAAAAAAATGAAGAAATGATAAATTAAAATGGATGAAATTTCAAAAAGAATAAAAAAATTTGAGTTTTACTTTCACTAAAGCCCAAGTGTCTAAGAAGATGAAAAGAAACCTAGATCTCATTCAGCTTAGGGCTAGGGTTTCTTAGGATCCATATATATTCTGCTCTTATAGTCATCAGCCTCTGGTCTTCACTTTGTGGTTGTAACAAGGAGAATGAGGTAAGATCATCTTCGTGATAGTAAGAGTGCCCACACACCCCATTCCCCCTTGTGACATAGTATGGAAGGTCTACCACAAGCCAGCCTCAAGGATTTTGTTCGTGTTGCAGCACTGAGTAGAGTAGTTCATGAAGGGGGATCATACACGAGGAGATTCTGCACGAGATCTGTACTTCAAGAGGTAAATTAGAACGATAATGATCTGTCGAGTCCCAAATTGCAATGGTCTAAATGCTTTCGCAATTCCAATTGCGCCTACAATTGGTATCAAAGTCGGATTGCGTGTTTGGATGTGGATCTAGTTCTCTGATTTACGTTTTCATGTAATTAGTTTTGCTTCATGAAATATGACACCTAGGGTTCTATGTTTATTGGTATGTGTTTTGCATGTTTATTTTTATAATTCTTTTCATTAAATATTGATGCTTTATTTGGTTTTTGGCTTTGATCCATAATAGAGATTTCTATGTATTCCTTTTCGGATTTTAAGAAGGGCTAATCCTATATGATTAGGTTTCTTCCTTGATTTTTATTTCAATTTTTGTATATTTTTCAAATGTGTTACAAAATTGTAATGAAAAAAATATCGAAAAGAATCCAAAAAGAAGACATTCACGGCTATTATGTACCTCTTCATGATGAACCTAACCTCAGATCGAAGATCAGAGACCGTATAAAGATTCATAAGGGAAAACCGAGTCAGACGAAGATTGAATCGCACAAAATAGAGGTCGGACACTGCCTCACACGCCATAGGAGTGTCGGAAAATGGGGCGCATGAGGATGCCTTCCATGTCTTATTGGGGCAATTTCAGTGGTAGTGGCTTTGTTTGGTTAAAACATGGTTTGAAAATACAATTGATTCCTCAGTTTCATTTCAAAGTTCATCTTCGTCTTGTTTGCTCTGGTAGATTTTTTAAATAGTCTTTATTACCTATGTCCTATACCTCATTGAATTTATTGTGTTGAATTAAAAGATGATGAACAAGAACAGTCACCAAAGAAATAAAAGTTTCAAATGAAATATATTTTTGGCCTTTATAATTGAGTTAGATTACCTCAAATAGGAAAATGGTTTAGTTAAAAGAATGCCTGAAAGTTCTATAGTATTTGAACTAAAAGCTACATTTAAGTTCTATCTGGAAGGTAAAATGACCAAGCAATCTCACAAGGTCAAAGGGATTTGTGTAACTATTCAACTAGAATTAGTAAATACTAATGCATTTGGACCAATTAGCGTTCAAGCCAAAATAGGTTATGAGTACTTCATTATGTGAATGGTTACTTTGGATCTGGACATATGAACCTAGTGCGCCATAGGTCTAAAGCTTTTGGAAAATTCCAAGAGATTTAAGTCTAAGGCAAAAGAGTATCTAGGTATTCAAATTAAAACACTTTGGTTTGATAGTGGATACCTGTCTGGTAAGTTCAAGTTTTACCTGATTTAAGAAGGGATAGTTTTCACAACTGTCAACTCTAGGAACGCGTTAGTTGAACGAAGTTGTAATATGCACAAATCAAGCATTTCTAGACTTGGTGAAGTTCATGTTCAATCATTCATCCTTGTTAATAAGGCAATGCACCTTCTTAACTTTGTTCCATCAAAATCTATTGTAAAGACAACTATAGAATTATGGAAATGATGCAAACTCAGTTCAAACCATATTCAAATTTAGGGTGCTCTAGCACGTGTCTTACAGCAACAGTCAAATAAGACTGAATCTTGTACGGAAGTGTGTGTAACAGCTCGTTTCCACACATAGAGCGTTACACAATTTTCGGTATAGAAGCGCACTTAGTTTGATATAAATAGCATAAGACTTCTATAAGTATCACAATAGCTTTCTTTTAACTACGTGATTAATTAAAAAAATTCCTTTATGTTAGCAACATGATAATAAACTATACAGTTTCATAACTGCATAGAACCAAAACTTAACTCCAAATGATGGAAGCTACCATTTTTAATACAAACAAACACGATAACCTTTATTTATTAGAGTATCTAAATTCTTAAACCTATAATCCATACATACACAATATATTCATATCCATAGCTTCAGAATCTATCCATAAATTCCTACTTAGTTTCGGTACAACTTAAAATATATAGACATATTTTGGTGTATATAACATATCAAAATATTTAACTACATATCCTCATCAATTATAAATAGATGTACCAACTACATCTATATTTTGATTTACATATTATATCCAAAATATAAATATACATGCGCCATCCAAAGAA
The DNA here is from genome assembly GCA_032173675.1 of Gastrolobium villosum. Taxonomy (NCBI): domain Eukaryota; kingdom Viridiplantae; phylum Streptophyta; class Magnoliopsida; order Fabales; family Fabaceae; genus Gastrolobium; species Gastrolobium villosum. The sequence continues at coordinate 28,435 of JAVKPL010004327.1, forward strand.
ACACTTGAAATATATCCCCATAATGCAGAGTAAGATATAAAATCTTGTAAACACAGGGTTTATGGAGCAATCTCCACCCTCGAGTTCACTTCCTATTTAATTGGTCAGCACATATAGCATAGCGGAAACATACAGTTTACATATAGCAAACATCACATACATATAACATACGTAATCTTAAGCATGTTATTCTAATTGAGCTACTTCCTAAGTTCATTTACACGAAATTATTACAATTCATTAAAGTAACGAACTGCATATAAATCAATTAATATAATCATTCACATCAAGAATATAATCATAAGTTCTACGCTCAAATAACTTTATACATTACTCTTAATTTTTACAGCTTATTTACTATTCTTAATTCCTGATCACCAAATCTCTATGAAAATTATGTCATAATTCAAATGCTACAGTTCTTATGGAAGCACTCTCATATCTTCCGCTAACCTGATACTCCCGGAGTAATACATCCAAGCATCATAACATTATTCATTATCCTCATATTAAGTTATCAAGTTTGTTTTAATCAATTACTGATAACTACAAATAATAAACATCAATCAGACACAGTTTATATTAAACATCCAAGCATTATCGAATACTCATTCAATCGCTTAGCACAACATCACGAAACCTACAATCAGTACAGAACCGACACCCAATAGAACATCTCTAATAACATTAAAAATCACACAAATATAATTATTAAACACAACAAACAATTCAAATATAACTGATATATCAAACAGAACAAATACAGAATATTGAAAGTAAACTGGCCTTGAAGGACGATGCATGTGAGAGGGAAAAACAAAAATTTTCTCGCAGAAACACACATGCAAACATTGATTCATGCTTTAAGACAGCATGATGTTACCTTGTTTACGGCCTGATCGTCAGGGAGATCAATTGTCAGGTTTGAAGGGTTCAAACCCTCTAACGTTGATCCACACCACCCTTCGTCAATGATGCAAGAAAACCTTCTTGTAAGCCACCAGATGATCACCACAGTGAGGCTTGCTATGCGCTCAATTGGTGAAGGTGGAGGTTAGGTTTGGTGTTTAGAAAAGTGCAGTAAAAACTCCACTAGAGAATGGCGCACAAGATGAGGAGAATAGGCTAGGTTTTTGTGAAAACCCTAAGGAAGAGAACTTATGTCCCTTTGTGCGCATCATTGGTCACTTAGTAGGAAAGAATGAGAAGATTTTCTTACTTGAAAATCTCACCAAATGTGCGCATGGTTGGAGGGAATCAAGGGTTTGTTTGCAATTCAAAATTGCTAACTACCTTTCATTTGAATCCTTATTAGATTAAGTCATTATCCTTTCAAGATTCTGACCTAATGATCATCACATGACCAACCATTTCATGCGCCCCAATCAGTCCCAATCTGAGTCCAGATACGTTGAGTAGTTGCATTCAAATTTGAATCAACTAACTCACTGATTCTCTTAACCAACCAAATCAGAATTGTAGTACATTTAGTTGACAAAATAACACTCATTTTGCATACAAACTTTTCTTGATGCAGGGGATTTGTTCCAACAAGATCTCATCTTATCCTTTTGTTATGAAACAACTTTTCATAGCCAATTCAGATTTGAATTCAAACACTTGAATTCAAATGTTCAAACATTTAAATTCAAAATATAAATTTCAAAATCCAATTTCAAAATTCAAAATTCAAATTTCAATTTTCAAATTCAAAATTCGAATTTCAAAATTCAAATTCCAAATTCAAATTTCAAAATTCAAATTTCAAATTCAAAATTCAAAATTTAAATGTTTGATAATTAATTTAACTAATTAAATTAATTAGTAATATCCAAGCCCATTACATTGCTCCATGCGCCCTCTACCCTTTAGGTGGGCTTCCAAACAGCTTCTTGGGCTAACAACCATTATTAGGCCTAATACTTTTAAAGCTATTTCATCATGACTACAAGGTGTTAGTGTGTGACCCATTAGGTCCAACTTAGCCTCCGACATAAATGGGCTCGGGCCCAACAAGCCCACAACCCAATTAATGACAACACAGAGCACTAGCAATGCTTTGTTGCCCCAGAGCTAGTCAGATTAATGACTTGAACATCTTATTACACATATTTGGTTGTCGTATGTATTTCCCTTCGTCTCGATTATCTTCCCATTAACCTAGGGTAAGGAAATGTATCAACCCTTACGGTTTAGGGTAAGCTTTATTCGAAATAGGGAATGTATCAACCCTTCATCCCGATTTCTCCGGTTTACATATAACCTAATCTCTCACAGAGATTTGACGAATTCCTTCATTTATCACCCTAGCCCTATGCTCTTTCAGGACACGCCCAACAGTATACCTATGAGTCTCCATGTTTCAGGCAGACGAGGCATACAATCAAAGCATGCCTTCTAGAACACAGTCTAGGTAATAACTTATGGTCTAAGGAAAGACATACCCAAATATAAAGAGATTACTCTAATGACACTATCTGTGAGATTTTCTCATAGAGTCTCTTTTAGGGTCTGTTCAGTGCGAGCTATACTCTTATAGGTCCACCCACGACTTTAGCTAAGACATCTCCATATCTGTAGCACATGAGATCTTTACCTTGTATCCATATACAAGTAGATAAGTCGTGCTAGTCTTACCCGAGATCACTGATCCCCAATCTCAGTGTCTCTAGACTAGGAACATAAAATTAGGAATAGACATATCCTTGAATCCTCATGATCGTGATCTCATCACAGATACTCAAGAGATACATGTTCTATTCCAAGGGGTTTATCCAGTTCGTTCATATAATATTAACAATAATATCGAGACATAATATGAAACTGGATAAAGAGTGCTTTTATTCATTTGCGACAAATACTTCTACATCTAGTGTCCTTTATTAATCAAAAGATTGTCTCTATGACACCCATATACTAACAAATATAAATATATTAATATTCAACTTTGTCTATGGAATTTAACTATCTTGAATATGAGTGTCGGTGTTGGTAGTGTGGGTCTGATATCAATAACTAAATACTTAAATTTCATGGACTAGGTTGAATCTTAAAACTATTGAGAGAAAATAAAATATAGGAAAGAGAAGCACAAGGCCAAGGTAGCAACACTTAGAATATTGATAAGAGTACTTAAACATCATTGTCATTAAAGAAAACTGATAAGTGTGTGAAGTCTACGGAAGCCATCATTAATGCAGGGTTAAATGCAAAAGCAGATGGACAATCAGATAGTGGTTGTTAAAGGTATGATAGAATCTCAAGATGAGAAGAAGCTTGTGCGGAAAAGATAATACATGGAAGGTTGGGAGAATAAGAGTGGAACAACAACAGGGTCACACACAAACATAAGAGCTTCCAAAGTCATCATGTGTGCATTGCTCTGTTTGCAAGCAGTTCAGATTGAGCATCTTGCTTTGTTTCACTTGAAGCCCAAGGCTTAATCTCCCTTATTCTCACTAAAATTAAAATATCTTTTGTGAGAAATTTTTGTTTTCATTACGGGAAAAGTATTTATCATTTTAAATGACATAAAGTTGTGTCATTTTAAGAGAGATAGACACAAAATAATATTTTTTATTTAAAATTAAAAAAAAACGCTCATTTTCTCCCACATGATTTCCAATCTTTGTGTCTATCTCTCTCCTAAAATGACATAACTTATGTCATTTAAAATGACAAACATCAAAGTTTTACTTATATTATTTCTATAATTTATTTTATATTTATAGATATTTAATTTATATATTTTTTTAATTAATGAAAGAAAAAATTTAGCCTGCAGGCTCGCTTAACCCAACCCGCTAAATTATAGGGCTTTGAGGGCTAGGGCTAAAAAAAGTCCTACCACAAAAAGGCCCTAATGGGTTATGGCCAAATATAGGATTTTGCAGGCTGGCCAGGGTTTTAGCTCATTTTGACACCTCTAAGTGCTATAGTAGCCATGGATCGTGAAATAAGTAGGAACAACATACATGTAACAAGACAACCAATTAATAGAATAAAAAAGTGAGGAATGAGGTTCGAGATGCCTTGCTACAGCACCGCCAACACCACAATCATAAAGTGCATCATAATGGCCGCAAAGACTACTACGATGATACCCAGGTTTTCTACGTACAAATCCTTACCACAATTTGGTACAAATTCTTACCACAATTTGTTGTTACAAATTCTAGCAAAGGAAGAACAAAGGAGAACATTTTTCTGCTGACCTTCCCCAGCGGTTTCAAGTTCATTTGTTCCTGAATTTGTTCACAAATGAAAGAATCAAAAATGTAATTTTTTAAACGAAGATTAAAGAAAATTAGAGCAAAATTTGAAGAGGCATCAATGGCGGTGGATTTTGCGTTCGTTCTCATTATTTTGCATTCTCTGTTTTTTGCATTCTTCTACTCTAAGTGTTGGGTTCTTTTAGTGTGTAAGCGGGTATGTGTCAAGTGTGTGTTAGAACTTAGAATATGTTTGAATATAAAATTATGAAAAATGACAATTTATTCTTTTAGATTACAATTCTATATATTTTAGTCTTTAAATTTTGTTACTGTTTAATTCAATTTTTTAAAAAAAAATTAAGTATATCTTTTTATAATTTTGTCTATTTTTTTTGCTAATAATATTGTCACACTCAAATTATGTGATAACTTTTTAACCAAACTTTTAACAAAAAATGATTTATTTCTCTTAATCTTAAGTTAAAATGTAGTTTAATCTTGAAATTTAAAAAATACTATAATATTTTTAATATTGAAAAATTAATTAAAAAATAAACTGTATATATTAAAAGAATTAAAAACTACATTCTATAATTTTAAAATTCAAAAACTAAAGTACACTTGATTATAGAATAAAAGATATAAGTTTATCTTAATTTTGTCATAAAAATTACAAATGGAAAATGAAAATATTAATACATGTTTAATTTAAGAAAATATTTTTATTGGTCAATGACTGCTCATGGTAACTGAGCAAGATTCTAAGTTTTATTTTATTAAATAGTGTTTTCTGGGATAAAATTGAAAGAATTGAGTAACCTTGAAGTGAATAATTAATAAATTTAAACCCAAGTTCGAAAAATAAGGTACTAACCTTGAAGCGATATTATTTGAGTTGTTATCCATTATCATTCCTTCTTGTGTTCTCTTCGGCACTTCTATGGCATGGGATGTGACTTACTTTCGTATAATGTAGGGGATATAACTTAATTAGTGTGAATGTCTGAGAAGAAATCTACACTGTGGCATCCGCAGCTAGTGTGGCATTGCAATATTTCCCGAAGACGGTTATTTGATTTAAGCATTGCACCTTCCGAGTAAGAACTGGTGTTCTACGAATAGGATGTTATGATAAATAGAACACCTATGTTTAAATCATAAAATAGTGTTTAAGTCAAATAACTAGTGTTCTATGAATAAGATGTTATGATAAATAGAACACAAATGCTTAAATCATAAAATAATGCTTAAATTAAATAACTGGTGATTTATGAATAAAGTGTTATGATAAATAGAACACTTATGCTTAAATTAAAAAATAGTGCTTAAGTCAAATAATAAGTGTTCTTTGAATAGAATGTTATGATAAATAGAACACCTATTCTTAAATCAAAAAATGGAGCTTCAATCAAATAACTGGTGTTCTATGAATACGATGTTATGATAAATAAAACACCTATACTTAAATCATAAAATAGTGGGTAAGTCAAATAACTAGTGTTCTTTGAATAGGATATTATGATAAATAGAATAACTATACTTAAATCTTAAAATAGTGCTTAAATTAAATAACTAGTGTTCTATGAATAGGATATTATGATAAATAGAACACCTATTCTTAAATCATAAAATAGTGCTTAAATCAAATAATAATTATAGTACTTACTACTTAAATCATATAATAATGATGTTATGATATAGAGGGTGTTTTGAGAAATAGAACACCTATGCTTAAATCATAAAACAGTGTTTAGATCAAATAACTGGTGTTCTATGAATAGGATGTTATAATAAATAGAACACTTATTCTTAAATCATAAAATAATGCTTATATCAAATAACAGTGATAATGCTCAAATCATATAACAATGATGTTATGATAAACAGGATGTTATGATAAATAGTGAACACCTATACTTAAATCATAAAATAATGGGTAAGTCAAATAACTAGTGTTCTTTGAATAGGAAATTATGATAAATAGAACACCTATGCTTAAATCATAAAATAGTGCTTAAATTAAATAACTACTGTTCTGTGAATAGGATATTGTGATAAATAGAACACCTATTCTTAAATCATAAAATAGTGCTTAAATCAAATAACAGTGATAGTACTTACTACTTAAATTATATAATAATGATGTTATGATATAGATGATGTTTTGAGAAATAGAACACCTATGCTTAAATCACAAAATAGTGTTTAAATCAAATAACTGGTGTTCTATGAATAAGATGTTATAATAAATAGAGCACTTGTTCTTAAATCATAAAATAATGATTAAATCAAATAACAGTGATAATGCTCAAATCATATAACTAGTGTTATGATAAATAGGATGTTATGATAAATAGTGAACACCTATACTTAAATCATAAAATAGTGGGTAAGTCAAATAACTAGTGTTCTTTGAATATGATATTATGATAAATAGAACACCTATGCTTAAATCATAAAATAGTGCTTAAATTAAATAACTAGTGTTCTATGAATAGGATATTATGATAAATAGAACACCTATTCTTAAATCATAAAATAGTGCTTAAATCAAATAACAGTGATAGTGCATACTACTTAAATCATATAATAATGATGTTATGATATAGATGATGTTTTGAGAAATAGAACACCTATGCTTAAATCATAAAACAGTGTTTAAATCAAATAACTGGTGTTCTATGAATAGGATGTTATACTAAATAGAACACTTGTTCTTAAATCATAAAATAATGCTTAAATCAAATAACAGTGATAATGCTCAAATCATATAACAGTGATGTTATGATAAATAGGATGTTATGATAAATAGTGAACAACTATACTTAAATCATAAAATAGTGGGTAAGTCAAATAACTAGTGTTCTTTGAATAGGATATTATGATAAATAGAACACCTGTCACAGCCCGTTGTACACTGGTATTGTTAACATTAATAATGATATTAAGCGCAGTTACAATCACATCAATTCATTTATAAAAATGCGAGTAGACTTTTTGAAATTATTACGCGAGCGTTTAAAACAATAATAAAGCGTAATAAATAAAAGTTGTGACCGTAACTGTAAACTATTCGCGGAATAATTATTTAAACTATCTAGATATCATAAAACACTTCTCCCAAGTCACTAAGGGGTTCCCATAAACCCACTTAGCTAAAATCTCACTTTTACATTTTCTATGTATCCGAACATGGTTCGGTCTTTGAATTTCTGCTGACAAACCGCATTCTACAAGCCTCTCATCTTTTAGTATGTTACTCTAGACTTAATCACCTTTCTAGGAAGCTATCACACGAGTCATAAAGTTCTCGTTTGCTCCGGATATCGCCATTTGAAGTTGGACAAGCAAGTCTGCCAGCCAACCGCAAACCGGCTCCAAACAGCCTTCACTCAATCAATTATTCTGGAAAATCCACTCAACCAATTTCTCTCAAATTTTTATACAGTAAACTATACATCTCATTCTTCAATTTTACATATCATACACTTAATTTGATCAAGAAACGATGTGGGAATAAAATTCCCAAAAAACTTACAGAAACAGCCCCTGCATAGGTGCGTTCTGGATAGCTCGTCTTCAATGGTTTCTACAGGGCTCCGTGCAACCCAAAAAATTCCCAAATTTTACCACAAGGTAGAGGATATCTCAAGCTTTAAAACGGAATATGTCACGTCCCTATCGGACTTCTGTGGAGGGAGATATGCTCTCCCAAAGTTCACCTAATTTCTGCCAATTTCTAGAAATTTCACCAAGAGTTTCCTTTGTTTTTCCAATAAATCCCAAGTTTACAATTGTGTTCTCTAACCTCATTTTGTACCTAATAATCATGGGTGGCACACAAGGACCAGCAATGCTTTGGTGCTCTTACTGAGATTTCTTGTTTAGAGATCTCACCCCATGTTTGGGGACGCTTATTTCAGGTTCAGGTAGCTTGGGGGCTGATGCCTCTGGCGGCAGGAGGCCGGAGCTTAGTTGATTATATCTGTTGTATGCTGACATGACTGGATTTTGGATGTTGTTTATAATTTCTGTAATTATTATGATATTTGAGTTGAGACTGTTGTTGGGCCTTGTTGCCTCCTTTGGTGAGCATGGGGTTTGTCCATGCCACATTGATTGACTATGTCTTGTTTTTAGTTATGAGTTGTAATAATGTATCAAGATGTTGTCCGAACTACGTGTTGTAGATCCGTGACTTAGATACACACTTTATATTATATTGAGGTATTTCAGTTAGTTGTCCTTGCAATTTACATACAGGCGGAGTTTTTATGAAAAGGATTAAGTAATCAACTTGGCTAAGTATAATGACGTCATAATTGAATTAAACAAAAAGTTATTCCGCATTTTAAATTAAGTGTGGCTTAATACGATGACATGTTAATAAACTGGGTATACACGGGATGTTACAGCTATCAACCTTCTTCATCTCGGTGGAGGCCACCTTCTTCCAGATCTACGACCTGGGTGAATTTAAGGGCGCATACTTTTCGAACCTTCCCCCTATTGGAATCTTTTCATCTTGTCTTTTACACCGAAAATCATTTTGCCTCCGATTTCCGGGCTTCTCTGCCGGTTTTTTATGGTACTTTTGGTCCATGTTCTCAATCTCCATCTGTTCTAACTCCAAATATTTCTTTGATCAAGTCGTGAACTCTACCGGCGTTCGAGTTGGGTCTTTGTATATTGATTTGGCCAACCTAGAGGAGCCATGCAACCCTGCTATTACCAGGTGCAAATGAACGTTTTCAGACAATCCTGGAACCTGTAAGGCTGCCATTTTAAAACGATCCAAGTACTTTTGCAAGGTTTCACCGGGTTGCTTCCTTATTTTCCCCGACGCGAATTCTGACTTCGGTTGTTTCTTGCTAGTAGCAAAATTCAACGGAAATCTTCCACTAAACTCTTCAAAAGATCTGATAGACCCCTTAGCCACGGTGACAATGTATAGCCACGGTGACAATACCGTTACCATCCTTGGCCACGGTGACAATTGAACAAAACGTTTACGTGTCTGACATAATATTAAAAACAATAACAGTTTGTGTTGGAAAAAAAAAAAAAAAATACAAAGTAAATGAGATCAAATAGTACGCAAGTTGATATTATTACATGATATGTGCCAAGAAAGTATCAACTTAGTATTTGATAGCAACCAACTTGTATAGTTTCATGAAATCATGTCTCTACTCAGCAAGTAACATAAAAGCTAAGCACTTGCTAGAGCATCAAAGTTGTCCAATGACAGGAACAGATGATGCATAAAGCTGAAAAATTCAACCAAGTCCAGCTATATAAAAGCCTTAGTTCAATCAAGCTAGTGTTGCAATCAGTAATTAGAAGACCAGTTAGCAGCACTCCCAACTCTTGGCATGCCAGTTGTTTCCTTCTTAGATTCAGCATCCACCTTGAAAGTTGCACCACACACCTCACCAGAACTGTCAACCCTTGGTACAGCCTTCAACTCATTTAGGGGATGCTCAAAACTCCTCAAACCTCCAGATGTTGTAAAGAAGCATCCTAAACATGTATAAACATAGATGTTACTTCTGGAAGCAAACCATTTTAGCCAAATAATTTGAAAACACATGTAAAATATGTTAGAAACATTGATAGTGGACAATCAACGCAAAGCGTGAGGAACTTGAAATCAGCCGCATAATTTCTTAGGAAGCACTGGAAATTTGATCATAGAGTTTGCTGGGAACAAGAAAAATTGATTTGTTGCGCATCTTACACAGAAATGATGTCAATGTCCCCACATTTCCCATTTCTAAACTATCAAACGCATTGTCCCTCACTTCATTCCTAGTCCAGTTTAATATACTTTTTGGGCTTTTGCTCACATAATAGTTTCTAAAAGTGAGGTCTCAAGACATGTTCAACACAGGAGCATAGGGATTCATCTACCTTAGCACATTAGATCTTGTTTTTATGGGGTAACTAAATCATGTTATTACCTTTAGGGAATGGTGCAGAAGATTTTCCACAGCTCTTAGTTATAACCTGTATCTCATCTGAAAGAACAAGATTTCCATCAGCATCAGTTCCCCAGAAGAAGGGAACACTCCCATCAGAATCCTGAAAAGGACCAGGATATGTATCACAGGTTAGAACAGCAAATTATTGGCAAATACATCAAGGAAGACAAATATAGGCCCAAGGATTACTCACAGCAGCAGCAAATGCAGTTTTAGAACCACTATCAAACAGGACAAATGCAAATTTGCCTTGGAAATCTTTCACAACCTGATCAGCAGGATAGGGACCGCGATCTCTTAGAGTCCTGTAAGCCTCTATGATAATGATCACCTCATTTGCTGCTTTGTTCAATCCATATTGTTGCTTAAGATTAGCAACATTCTCAATGTGGCCTTGAAACAAGCAGAAGATGTCATCCACAACTGCAAACAGCCTAGCAACATGACAAGAAAAATAAATGTCATTTTTTTTAACAAACTTATGTAATCATCTTTTATAGAATCACTTTTCAATGATCTGATTCAAAAAAAAAAAAAAATTTGTCTGACATGCTGATTTTGGTAAAAACAGTATTTGACAATAGATTGAAAAGAAAATAGAGGATAAGATTAGGTGCAATATTATACAGAAAATACTATGCAAGCTTTTTTATAAGTAGAGACTTAACCTTGTTATGTGAATGTTTTCAATCTCATTCTATTACAGTAACAAGAAGAAACAGAAAAAGATGAAAGGCCATGGTAGAAAGATTAACAAATGACTCTGCAAAAGATTACACATTACATATGCTGACAATTGAAAAAGATAAGACAAATCAATAGAAACAAAACAAGACAAATGGTTCTCTAACCGAAAAAGCATAATATATGGAACCATATGCATGCTAACAAGCATAACCCAGAATACTAACCACAAGGAAAAGGACAAAACTATATTTAGAATAAAAGTATGCATATCTTAATCAAACACTTTATGCAGTGACAGTTCTGAAAACTTCCATTATTATCATAAAACTGGACAAACCCTTACGATTGGTCAAGGAAAAGTTCTAATAAAGTTCAGACGGAGTGATTGTGAAGAAAATGTATTCCGGAAATAGTACCAACTACAATCCAGACAAAAAATTTCCGTTCACCATGAATCAAATTTCAACAATAAGATGCCAAGATCTATAAAAGTATCAACTACACAACATAACCCCTTATTCCAACAAGTTTAAAGTTCAAAATGTAAGCTTTCATCTTCCACTGACCAAAATTAAGCCAAATAAAATCAAAGAAACAAAAACAACAATAAAATCAGCAACCTAGGTTCCAATCAAAATAGTACAAAGACAGTGATGCAGTGGTCAAACAAACACGCGAGGGATCAAACGGATAGGAAAAACACTTGGGGTTTATCCAAAAGGTTCCAACTTTGATCTCTTCAAAGGTACCCAGATTGGAAAAAGATCGAAGTAACAAATCTTATAATGTCAACAACATAGAAGAAGAACAATGAATCCATTTTCATATATATATATATATATATATATATATATATATATATATATATATATATTGGGGAAAAATAAAAAAGAAAGATGAGAAATATAGAGAAAAGGGTATTGCACCTTGGGAGTAGTGGATTGCGTTTGTCAAGAGAATAGGCCAATAGACCCGAAGAGGCGAGGTTAATGGTAACGGAAGCAGGGTGAACAGAGGCAAAATGTTGAGCCAAAAATGCATCTTTGAGTGCTGAAACAGTGTTTGATTGAGGGCTCTGAAGACCCTCTGGACTCTTGGCCACAGATTTGTCAAAAACTGCAAGCATTTTGTGGTGTTTGTGTGGATCGTTTATTGTTGTTGAGTTGAATGGAACCTCAAAGAAGCAAAGAAGACTTTTTAAAGTTGTTTTGTTTTTTTGGAACTGTATTAAAGGTTAATTGTAGGGTGTAACTGTAAAATGATAACGAAGGGGTATGTATACCGACGATGTTAAAAGGGAAATTTAATGTGCTACCGGACTTTGTGTTCCTTAATTAAAATATGACACTTGTAATTATTTTTATTTTTATTTTTTTCTCTCTCTTCTGTTTTTTCTTTCTTTCTCTTTCCTTTACCCCACTGAATCTAAAGTGCTAAGCATTACATTTTTACTCGTTAAAAGGATGGTTTTATGAGGTGGTTAAGGTTCTTTATGCCATTATATGCAATTGAACGTGGATCTCCACCAACCTCCATGGTTGAATTTTGAGAAGAATTTTGGAAATATATTCTCTCATTGTTATATTATTCAATTATTCATTCATTTAGAAAGGGAGGATTAATTTCCATATATTTTAACGAGAAAGTATACATTTACCATATAACATTTATAACCAATTTAATCACCATTGATTTCCGTCAATCTAACGCTTATCATTTATTGGAAATTGTTGAGTCGTATTTATTAATTATTAATTCTTAATAAATTATAACCATTAGATTGACAGAAATCAACGATAATTAAATTAGTTATAAAAGTGGTAAATTTTTTTGATTGTAAGTATATCCTGCCCCTATTTTAATTATAAGTACTGTTAAATTTTTCTCATTTTGATTATCTAAGAAGAAAGGGCAAAAAATAATTTATAGACATTCACATTCATGGGTATAAATAAACTAGATTTTGGTATAAATAGATTAAGTTTATTGTCTATTAAATTTAGATGTAGAGTATATTTACAACCTCTTTTGTTTTACAATCATTCTTTTTTATGGTTAGATCAAAATTAAATCAATGATTCTTACTTGATAATATTTTGTAATCCTTGATTTTTATTTTTATTTTAGTACAATACAAATAATCTTTGATTTGATTTTAATTCAATAATAACAAAATTGATTATAAAAGATTATAAGGTAAATGGATTGTAAATACAATCACCCTTTAAGTTTATGTATAGAATAATGTTATTAAAACCGACCCGATCATTGACCCGGTCAAGGTACTGGGTCATTGGGTCATTGGTTCAAACAGTGAGTCACTGGTTCAACCGCATAACTCGATAATTATATGTAATTTTATAATTTATATTAAAAAATTATAAGTATACTCAAATATCTAAAAAAAATGATAAAAATTTCAAATATTTTAATTTAAAAAATAATAAATCACATATTACTATCCAATAAAAGATCAAACAAAAATATAATGATCGTGATACGAGGATTTAGGTTCAGAAAATGACATTTCTAACTATAAATTAAATCAAAATTTCTGGATAGTGCATAATTGAGATAATATTAGTGTTATAAGTCAATAAGCAAAAAAATATTCAAATATGTTTATTATGAATTTCTTTTTGAAAAAATAAATAATTTGAAGAAAAAAATGGACCGGGTCGAGTCACCTGTTAACCGACTGGGTCACCGGTTTTCATGAAAATCGGCCGGATCGGACCGGATCACACCAGTTCTGATACATGGACGGTCCATTGTTTCAACCGCACCAGTTATATGACCGATTTACCGGTTCTCGGGTCGACCCGACCGAGTCGGCCCGATTTTAATAAGACTAGAATGTAAGATGGAGGATTCGTCTAATCTATTTTTATAAAAAAAAAAAATTTGGTATCTAATTAATATTATGACGCTGTAAAGTTCATAAACAATGAAATTGATTCAAATCCTATGTTAGTATCTCATTTTTAGCTTTTATATTTAAATAGTCTAATTGCACTTTAAAAGCAAGCTTACGGATAAAAGGATGTTTGATTATATATTTACTATGTAATAATAATTTAGAAAAAAAACATGCAATAGTGATAGTAATTCTATAAAAAATTAATAAAAGAAAATAGAAGTTCAATTTATTACCTTTAATTCAACATTTGGTGTTCTTTAGTTCTAAATTTAAAAAATTATTACACAATTCTAAGGTTATTTGATTTTCATCAAATTCTAATAAAAATAATCTCACTCAAACCATGTTTTTAAAATTTAAAAAACTATAAGTATACATAAATATTTTTTGGTAACCCAAGTATACATAAAACTAAATTAAAAGGGACAAATTAAAACATTTTGTATTAATACAATTATTATTATTTTTTTAAATTAAATGAACATTATTTGGGTACATATTCAGCTGATGCAAATTTTAGATTGAAAATAAGAATGCTTGAAATAGTCAAGTAGTTTGTGTATCAATGAGTTTTTGGGATGGAAGAACGGCAAAAAGTGTATGAGTTTGAACTCTGGAAGCATCCTTAAATTCAGGAAAATATTTTAACTGCTTTTGGAATATTGAACATTCACTGTATCATTTATCCCATATAAAAAATTAATAATAATAACACATTTATAATATTCCTGACTTTTTAATTATTTCCTCTCATATTTTTTTTTATTTTTCTTTTTCTTTTTTTAGCAAGGTAGGTACTCTAAATCTATGTTGCACCGATACTGACACAGGACACAAAATACGACACTATATGATATTCGGACACGTTAATTCTAAAAAATGTTAAATTTCGACACGTTAGGACACGTTTTGATATTATATAATATTTTTAATTTATGTAGTGTACATTATATTTAATATTTAATAATTTAATAAAAATATGAAACTAAACTTATACTATACATTAATTTTGCAAAATATCCTAAATGTTTATATTAAACTCAATACAATCGTAATCATAATCTAACGAATTTAATAGTTGGAACTAAAAATGTAATACAACTTACTCTTTGAACTTTTTTTTTGAGTCTTTACGATAAATATTTGGAGTATCAAAAAATGTCGGAGCATCGATGACTAACATGACATGTAAGGATTTTTTAAACGTTGATCCTTCTAGCTGGAAATAGATAAATTCAGAGTTGAATAAATGTTAGGAATGAGGTTGTGGTGACACTGGGCTTGTGTCTCACCACAAATAGATAGTTAGTTGATAAAATAAAAAACAAAAATTGGTTGGTGTTATTAGGATAGATGGGACCCATTGTGTCTTTTGTCAACTTTAAATATTTTAAGTGCTTCTCTGTAAGGTATTGAATTGACACGTGATGATCTCATGTTCATTCAGTAACAGCAAAGCTCTTGAGCGTAGAAAATGGTGCATGTCCCAAGAGTTAAACTGGGTAATCAAGGCTTAGAGGTAAGCTTCCTTGATCATAACATACCATCAACTGAAGAGATTGGTGGGGTGTTTGATGTTTCATTATTAACTAGCTAGTTTTATGCTTGAAGCAGTTCATCATCTGAAGCTGTTGTTGTTCATAGTGGACAACTTCAGTTAAGCTTCATCAACCATATGTTTAGTTCCATCCATTATCATCAAAGCTATTTGATTTTTGCTTCTTGTAGCCAATCTCTGCAGTTGACCACGTCTGTTGACGGAAGGGTCTCTGTATTCGTTATAATCAACTCTATTAACTTAGCATTAAAAAAATATGATTCTCATGTTCATGGTCACAAATATAATATTTGAATTAACCATAATTTTTCTTCCGAAAAACTTCAAAAAAAACTCCGGTGGAATTAACCATAATTTTTCTTCTAGAATCGCTTATTCTCTTCCCAAAATTTTGAAACATTTACACTTTTATTTAAAGTTTCTTTAGCACTTATCGCCAAATTTAAAGTTTCTTTATTACTTTTTTGTTTTTAAGCTAGTTTCTTTATTACTTAACCTTATGGGTGAAAGTTGGCTAGGCCGCCGAGCTTTGCTCCGAAAAGCCCAAGCCTATGCCAAACCATTTCAATTTGGCCTGACCCGAGCCTAGTACGAGTCTAACTGTTAGCCTGGTTTGGCCTATTTATAAAAAAATAAATGGTTTGGCTTGGCCTCGTTAGCCTGATAATTTTTAACTTCTAAGCAGAACCATGAATTAACTTCATAAAATATTCAAATTATGTTGCTAAAAAAAATTTACAATTTTAACGTCCAAACAGAACCATAAATTACAACAAAACTCATCACAAACTGTGTTTAAGTCACTTTCAAAAATAAAATGCTCAAACTAAATAACATATATTTCATCAGATCCAACAAACAAATCTATACTATGTAAATTAAAATAATTACATAAATCCAACAAACACATCATGATGCTTGTAGTAGCCGAAAACATCTCTTCATCTTTTCTCCCCTACAAATACAATTCCAAGATTACATAAGTTGGCAAATAATTTGTAAATGTATAAAAATAAAAAACAAGAATAAAGAATAGAAACAAGAAAAATAAGATTAAGAAAAAAAAAATTGTAATAGATTCATATAGGCAATCTCATATACTGAGATGTTGGTTCCTCCTATATAAAAAATATAGCCAAATTTCTATGAAAACTTAATCGAATATAATTAAATTATAAAATAATTTCAATTGATTAAATTTATACCTTTTGTTTTTTCTTCAAGCCATACCTATTACGTAGTCAATCTCCGTAGTATATTAACGCTTGGATGGTATCTTCATTCAAGCTAGAACTATAGGCATCAATAATGTTGATTTTTATGGTAATGTAGAGATTGGTACAAATCTTACGCAACACTCAAAGATAGTATTGGTGAGGGAACGAACCTAGGTCCTTCCACCACCTACTTAGCTCACATACACCAATTGAACTATCACCATTTGGTACTACTATTATTTTATTTGATTTAAAATAAATAATATGATATAGGCTGACATGTAGACTTATAGGTCCGACATGTAAAAAAAACCTATCACCTACTTTCTAAATAGGCTTCTTTAAAAGCTCAGGCCCTGTTCTATTTGACTATATATAATAGGCCAAGTCCAGCCTGATATAGGCTAGGTCGTAGGCCCTATAAGTTGGGGCGGCCCACTTTCACCCGTACTTACCCCCTTAACTTAATGGGGTAAATGATAAAAAAAAAACTTTAAATTATGGAAATAAATGATTCAAAATTTTGGAAAGGAGATAAGTGATTCAGAGAAAACTTATACTGGTTTTTTTTTTAGTTTTCCCTTTCTCTTATTCTTATATTCTATAATACTTGTGTCATAACACTATTTTCTTTTGTTAATCTTAATTCCTTACCATCATACATATTTTCTTGGAGATTTTTCTGTTTTGGAGGGTTGGGGTGAGAGGAGGGGTGTCATCTTCTTCAGTCACTTCCAATTTTAGGATATATGGCAATCTGTTTTGCTTTTCCATAGAAATGCACTTTGGATTGTCAAAACTCAGAAGTATGGTTTAAATCTAAAAGTACTAGCCTTAAGATTGTTCATTGTAGGAAATAGAGGCATGAGGACAAAGGATCATTCTGACACACTTTTCCATCATCTATAACAACACTTTCCTCCTCATTTTCTCCTCAAAGATCCCCAAGGAATTTTCAATTTTGTGGGGTCTCTTACCCTCCATATAGTGTATGCTGATACTTGCATGATAAATAGTTTTTACTATTACAATTTGAGTTTTGATTTTAAGCAGCAGATATTGTTTATGTTAAAATGGCTAGCCCTATAAGGTAGGATTTTGGATTATTTTACATTCGGAGAGGAATGAGAAGCCATGGTGACAGAAACAAGAGGGAGTGAATTGGTTCTTTGAGTTCAATGAGAGGAAAAGTGTAAGGCAGCACATATCTATATTATGACTGTTGGAAGTTGATTCTTCTCACTTTATGACTACATCATAATCATAATCATAAATAGATAGGAAAACTAAATCCTAATCACTTATCTTTGAGGAAATCAACTTAATGGCATAGATACAATCAATCCATATACTAAGGCAACATACTTAAATTGCAAATTCATCATCAAAACATAAAACCCAACACCTTGTGTTATTGGTTGATCACATATCTCTATCCGGCTACATTTGAATAATTGATGTCATCAATTAGATTTGTCACACGCTGTTATTTCTGTTTTCATGATTATTGAAATATCTGAGGTTTTTCTAAAGTTTTGTGTTTTGCATGTTGCATTGAAGCTATAATGGGGTAAGAGAAGAGATTAGTTGATATGCTATGATATATATGTAAAAGTTACATACATTTCTGCTCTTCTTTTCCACCTTTTTTCTAAGGTTTCATATATATATATATATATATATAGGGAATTAATTTTCTCATTTTACATGAGAAAATTTTCTCATGTTACACTCACAATACATGAGTGGGGTCCACAAAAAGGTGAGAAGATAAAAAAGTCAAGATGGGACCCACTCATGTATTGTGAGTGTAGCATGAGAAAATTTTCTCATGTAAAATGAGAAAACTATTTCCCTTAATATATATATATATGGGTTTATCATTTATCATTTAACATGATCACAAAAAATTTCCTACACACACAACATTTTGTGGGCCCACAGCAAAAAAAATAAATAAACTCTAGCACGCAAAACGAATCTCTATAACATAACACAATCACTTTTCCTATCACATAACTCTTATAAAACCCTATATATATATATATATATATATATATATATATATATATATATATATATATATATCCTTTTGTTGAATGTAGGTTTCTAGATTGGGCTTTGGATGTGGAGGTTTATCTGGATATTATAATGCTCCACTCTCGCATGAAGCTGGATGTTTGATTATTAAGGAAGCATTCAATAAGGGTATTACATTTTTTGATACATCAGATTTTTATGGACGTAATCATGATAATGAGTTCATGATTGGTAAGGTACCATATTATCCAACTACTTAATCTTTTTTTTTTAATTTTGATTCTAGATGATGAAACTGCATTATAATTTGTATAAATTGCAGATATAGTTTCATTAGTTTGGTTATTAATAATAAGTTAACAAGTGACTCGAAGAAAGACCACTGTGATTCATATATTAAAAAACTTCATATTTCATATACTTATTATATATCTTTGCTTCTGTCATCAGGCTTTAAAAGAACTTCCTCGTGAAAAAGTTCAGTTGGCTACAAAATTTGGTATTTTTACGTCTGAGGAAACACCTTTTGGGGTCAAAGGTACCCCTGAATATGTGAGGGAGTGCTGTGAAGCTAGTCTTAAGCGGCTAGATGTGAATTATATTGATTTGTACTATCAACATCGAGTTGACACTACACTGCCAATTGAAGACACTGTAAGCTTTGAATGGATTTCTTAACTTGACAGTTATGCATTCTTTGTTATTAGATAAACGTTAATGGGTTTAGAAGTTTCCATTTTAATTAATGGGTTTAGAAATTTCGTGTTTAGGATTGAATGATGGTTAACCATTTTAAACGTTTCTGTTTTATGGCTTTTAATAGTTTTTAAGTTACTTTTAACAAGCTACAACATATATAAAGATGTAATCGTTATGAACAAAAGTGTGCAAGTAAGCAAGTTTATAGAAAAAGCTTTCATAGATGCTTCTGTGTGGTTGTCTCTTGCATCTGTGTGAAGATACCAATTCTAACATTCTTTTGCACCTCTTTGTAAACTAATGATGGTTATGTTGTTTAAAATTGACCTCAATAATGAAGGTGGGGGAACTCAAAAAGCTGGTAGAAGAGGGAAAGATTAAATATATTGGGTTGTCAGAGGCTAATGCTGACACTATAAAGAGAGCACATGCTGTTCATCCTATTACTGCTTTGCAAATGGAGTATTCTTTATGGACCCGTGAGATAGAAGAGGAGATAATTCCTCTATGCAGGTTTTTAAATGGAATAACTATCTCTTCTGTTTATACTGTCAATTATTAACAATTATACTTGAGTTTCATCTTGTTGAAGTAGGGTAATGAGAGGAGCCCACGATAGAGGAGAAATACCAAAACCTTAAAAGTATTAGATTTATGACTCCTCCCACTTACATGGACTTTACGCAGCCAATTTTCAAACCATGTGAGACTCCGTTACACTTGAATATCCTAACAATCTCCCTCTCAAATGTGAAACTCCCCATTAATATGCTCCTCAGCAGCCCCGCCTCTAGCTAAACATAGATTTATGAATCCTTTCACTTATATGGTCTTCATTTAGTCCATTTTTAATCAATATGAAACTTCCCTACTCACGCTTGGATTCCCAACCGTTGATTGATATATAAATTAGTCTCTTAGATATGCTTTTAAGTTAGATTATTTGCAAAATATGTGAAAGAAATTGTTAATTATGTAACTAAGATGAATTTGTACTTACAGAGAACTTGGGATTGGAATAGTAGCATACAGCCCCCTTGGTCGTGGCTTTTTTGCAGGGAAGACAGTGGCAGAAACTCTGCCTAGTGAGAGTTTTTTGGTATGCAGCTAGTGACAAGTTATACAGTTTCAAATTTTCATGAATCTGTAGGATCATACCAGTTACCACTGCCTGTGGGAAACTCATTATCATTGTTTTAATTCTACTCCTACAGTTAGAAATTTGATGTTTATGTACCAGGCTCAATTTCCCAGGTTCAGTGGAGAAAATTTGGAAAGAAACAAGATTTTTTATAAACGACTTGATGTCTTGGCTTCTAACCATGCATGCATTCCTGCTCAATTAGCCTTAGCATGGCTTCTCCATCAGGGAAATGACATAATCCCTATCCCAGGTAATGTCTTTGTTACTGTTGAGATATAAAAAACCATTAATGTAGCCTCACTTAACAGCTTAAGCTTTTGGGTTGAATTGGTTCTTTACAGTTGGGTTTAATTGGTTCTTTACATGGTATCAAAGCCTCATATCCCGGGTTCGAACCTCACCGCCCCCCACTTTCTTTGTAGTGGAATTTCTTTCTTCGCACAGGTAGGTGGGTCTGTGCATTATCCACCCTTCAAGCCCAATGGGCTCTCGTGTGGGTGTTGAGATATAAAAAACCATCAATGTAGCCTCTCTCAACAGCTTAAACTTTTGGGTTGAATTGGTTCTTTATAGTTACACTAGAAGACTGTGTTCAACATATGTGATGAGTTATTTCCTATCTGCTGCTTCTTTTAATTCTTGAGTTTTCCTCATCACATCCTGAACAAAATTCTGCCAATTTATTCATATTTTTTGGATGGAAAAAGCATGATACTAAAGCCCTTTTCACTATAACTTTTTTTGTTTTTTCATGAATCCATCCATCTCTTCACGGCAATAATGTCCATTTGTTGATTGATTGAACCTAACATCTTGTCCATGACATAAGTCATTACTTTAAACATGAGAATGGATCAGTCCTAATGACTGAGTACTTTACCTTATATTTCTTTGATACTATAGGGACTACTAAGGTTAGGAACCTTGAAAACAATATTGCCTCTCTCTCTGTCGAGCTTACAGATGAGGAGTTGAAGGAAATTTCTGATGCAGTTCCTGTTAATGAAGTTGCGGGGACAAGAGAAACTGGTATTGCTTCCAAATACTCTTGGAAGTTTGCAACTACCCCATCAATGTAATTTTCTGTGTTTTGTTGACAATTGGTGAAATAAAGAATTTGTATAATGAAGAATTGGAGAATTTGTATTGGGAAGAATCATGTAAGTCTGATATTAAATTAGTATTGTGTTTGTATTGGACCATTATGCTTTCCTCAACAAAATAGCCTCAGGAATTCGATCCAGGATAATGCATGTAAAGTGAAAACAATACTTTTTCCAAATGAAATTTTCTTTGCTGATGTGATTTTTTGCATGCTATGTCTTGAGATTTTGGAGCAGCGGTGATGTTGATCCTTGTGACCAAAAGGTTATGGATTCGAGTTAGCGAAACAGCTTCTTTATAAAAAATGCAAGAGTAATGCTCCGTACAATCTACAATCGCCCCTACCTCGTAAACCTGGGAGTCTTATGTATCGTGATTTGCACTTTTCATGCCTGAGATGTAGATGCAATTAGATTTGCAAAAGCGTTTAGACCGTTGCGATTTGGGATGCAATAGATCATCATCGTTTTAATTTATCTCGACGCGCAGATCTAGGTAGAACCACCTAATATATGATTCCCCTTCACAAACCGATCTCCTCTACATCACGGCACGAACACGGGAATTGATCTTCTCTGCGACACAGCATGATCAAACCTCACGTCTCATGTAAGAACCCGCACCGCTAATTAAGGTAATTAGTAAGTTAATTATGATAATTAGGAAATAATTCCATAATTGACCCTAATAATTATTAATGGGCTTAGATAATTATATTGAGTGAGTAAAAATGCTGAAAGTCGCTTTTCGGAAGGAAAGCGCAGATACCGGTTCTGCTACTCGGTGTAAATGCGTACCGGAAAAGTATTCCGGAAAATTATAACGAATGCATGATAATTACTAGAATATTATGTAGGACTTGTAAAACAAGTTTCAAGTCAAAAAGACGTAATCTGATGCCAGAACTGATACTGGCTATGGAAAAGCGCGTACCGGAAAGGTGCTCCGAAAAATAAAATAAAAATATGACAAATCTTAGAAAAATGCGTAGGTCTAGAATCCGAAGTTTGGGATCAATATCTTTTACTTTGCGATTAAGGCTAATACTGCGCGGTTAGTGGCCATGTGCCTATAAATAGACACATTAGCACACAACCCTAGGAGACCTTATTTCAGAACGTGAGGGGCTGCTTCTTCTGAGTGCTTGGCACTGTTCCATTGCCTCCTTCACTCCCCTTCATCATTTTAAGAACCTTTGGCCTTCTTCCTTCACTTCTCCTCTCCTTAACACTTGAGAGCATGCAAGGTGAGGGAGTGTGAGTGTGAAATCCTGAGTTTCCAGCCCCTGTGTGTGTAGTTAGTGAGCATAAGTTTGAAGCTTTAGTGATGGCTACTTTGTGGTAGTCATTGTGAGCTTCAAAGTGCCTTCTTGTGGTGCAAGAACCCACCTTGAAGTGCCATTTTCGTGCTCATACTTAGGCTGAGTTTGAAGTGTCTTGAGAGGGCTCCAAGAGCACAACTTGCCTCTGTTTTGAACTTTGGTAAGTTACCTCACCATGATCATGGGTTTATTTTGCTTAAAGTTGGTGTCTTGGCATGTAAAAAGTTAAAATGAAGTAACCAACACCTAAATGAACTTGTATATGCTTAAAGATGCATGCTTTAACGTGTACATGTGTTAAAAGTTGGACCTTTGGGATGGATATTCACGAAATGCAGAAACTGCATTCTGTCGTGAGATATCCGGATATTTGTCGAACAGATATCCGGATATCAGTATCCGGATATGGTATCCGGATATTGATATCCGGATATGGGATCTGGGTATCCGGATATGACATATCCGGATATGTCCAGTGTGATATCCGGATATGGCATATCCGGATATGCCCCTTCTGATATCCGGATATCCTGGGTTCTGCGCAGACAGTAGCTTCCCTGTATGAACAGTAAGCTATGGGGTGTGTGTGGACCCTAGTTTATGGAAGTTGAACTTCTATAATAAATGGACTAAGTCAGAATCATATGATTAAGGGCTTATGGCTTTGATGGAAGCCTTAAGACGTAAAACGTAAAGGAAAGGCGTAGTCTTTAAGTTGTATGCATGTTGTGCATTAATATTGACTTGATATATGGTCCATATCAGATTGTGATACTGCTGTTTGAGGACTAGTGAGTGGTTGGACTCTTGGCTTGGATAGCTAGCTTGCAAGGTAAGCTTTCGTGTCCTCGGTTTAGCCATTTTGATGTTCCACCATGTCCCATGGGGATGGGTTTATGCATGCTGTGTTACATGCTTTGATTATTTTGGAAATGCTGTTGAGCTGTTTATATGTAATGAGCATTATGATATGCATGTGGTGTCCACCTAGACGGCAATCCTGAGTATGTGGTACATACAAGATGGAGAAGCATGTGGGTGAGGTGCAGGTAGTATCCATGTACTCATGTAGGCATAGACGTATTCCTACATTTCTCTGGCCAATAGATTTGAAAGCACACATGACATGATTAATTGCTGCATCGCATGATTTTAGAACTTATACTGTAATACTGTTTTTAGAACTTATATTACACATGTAAGTGAGCTTGGGGTGGAGACTCCTTGAGGACCCCTTGTCTTACTGAGATTTCTTGTTAGAGATCTCACCCCACGTTTGGGGACGCTTATTTCAGGATCAGGTAATGTTGAGGGCTCGGGTGGCAGGAGGCCAGAGCTGAGTTGATTTGATGATATGCTGACTGCTGTTTTTATTTCCGACTGTTGTTTATGTTTTCTGTTGAGATTATGTTATGACTGTTATTGGGCTTTGTTGCCTTATTTGGTGAGCATGGGGTTTGTCCATGCCACATGTTTGACTTTGGTCTTTTAGGTTAATGTTGTAATTAAAGTATCAGGATTTTGACCCAGGCTACTTGTGTAGACCTGTGGCTTTAGATACTCACTTATTATATTTATGTACGAGGTATTCAGTTAGTTGTCTTGCAATTTACATACAGGCAGTATTTTTATGAAAACGATTAAGTAATCAAGTTGGTTAAGATAATGACTTCATAATTGAATTAAAGAAAAGTTATTCCGCATTTTAATTAAGCATGGCTTAATACGATAGTGTGTTAACAGACCGGGTTAACACGGGCTGTTACATTTTATGGTATCAGAGCACTTTCTAGGGAAAACCCTGTATGTATTGCAATAACTTAGGATGTGTCGTTGCGTGTCTACTTTGTGTTCTCTCTGACTGGTGTGCGTTACGATAATGCATATGTGACCACATGGCGTGGGCCTGATCAACTCATTCTTTGTATAACTTGTGCAGAGTCATGGTGCCACCAAGGAGGAACACGAGTACTAGTGAGGATCAGACGGATCCTGTCCTGGCTGCATTGGCTGAGATGCAGGCGGCCCGACTAGCCGACCAGGAAGCCACGAGGCTGGCGAACCGGGCGATGCTGGACGCTATTCGAGATGCGAACCGGCAAACCACGGCAGAGGTTCTGGAGGAGAACCGGATGGCCAACATGACTATGATGAGGGTCATGTTGGAGGAGTTGAGGGCTGGTCCTGCTGCGGGCCAGGGTCCTCCACCACCTCCACCGCCGCCACCGCCTCCACCTCCGCCTAGTCAACAGGAGGACACCCAGAGCCAGATGGGCGAGGGTAGTCACTTGACGGGGGCTATTCAGACTATCCCCGTTCTTGCTGAGGATCGTGACGAGATCGATCGCCGGCTGAATGCTTTCCGCAAGCATAAGCCACCTTCATTCGACGGATCGTATGATCCCATTGCTGCTGCTAAATGGCTTCAGGCGCTAGACAAGATTTTCCGGATCATGCAGTGCACCGATCCGCAGAAGCTGTTGTTCGCCACTTATATGCTGGAGGGCGAGGCCCATGAGTGGTGGACCAACCTTTCTCAGGTCTACGAGATGCAGGGCCATGTGATGACGTGGCCATTCTTCGAGGAGAGCTTCTTGGGTCAGTACTTCCCTTATGACTCACAGGAGAGGAAGCAGGGGGAGTTTGACCGGTTGGTTCAGGGCTCGTTGTCTGTCGACGAGTACCTGGCCAAGTTTAATGAGCTGGTGAAGTTTTCACACTTCAGGATGGCGAGGCCTACTCCTACATTCTTGGCTGCTAAGTTCCGCAGGGGACTTAATGAGGATATTGCTGGTTACTTAGCTGGGTCTGCATCCAGAGATTTTGGGACACTGGTCCAGCAGTGTCGTGATATTGAGGACTTCTACAGCACGAGTAAGGCCAAGATGGAGGTACCACAGGGTACCGGCGGTTCCACTCCCTGGAAGAGTAAAAGTTTTGCGAACAAGGGCAAGGGCAAGCAGTTGGCGGCTAAGCAAGCGCCAAATCAGTTTAGAAAGACTGCTACTCCGGGGAATGCCGCTAGACCTCCTGCTCCCAGATGTTCGGGATGCGGGAAGTCACATTTTGGGCCGTGTTCTACCGGGCAGCTGATATGCTTCCAGTGTGGCAAGGAGGGCCACTATTCCAGAGATTGTCCGACAGCGAGAGTTGCTGCAGTGCAGGCTGTGCCATTGCAGATGGTTCCTACTGGGGCACCAGCCGTGCCACCTACTACCGGACGAGTCTACACTCTTGATCGTCAGCAGTCGGACAGAGCTCCGAACCTGGTCAGAGGTACTGTTACCATTGGGGGTTCAGATATTGATGTATTGTTTGATTCCGGGGCAACGCACTCTTTTGTTGCTACCCCTATTGCTGTGGGGCTTGAGTTGCCCAGTGATGTGCTTTCTCCACCGATGCGGGTGACCACCGCCACCGGAGAAAAATGTTTGACCTCCACTGTTCATCGCGATGTAGCGTTTCAGTGGGATGGCCGTGACTTCTTGGTAGATCTGATAGGATTACCGATGGCCAACCTTCAGATTATTTTGGGCATGGATTGGTTGTCCAGAAACTGTGCAATGATTGATTGTTGTGCCAAGAAAGTGGTGATGTCTCCGGGTGGGTCCACAGCCAGTTCCTCACCGTTCATTTCAGTCCTGCAGGCGAGGAGGGCCTTGAGAGCAGGGGCATTTGGCTATGTCATGTTGGGAGGTTTGGTGAGTGGGACACAGGAGGATCTCACTGGCATTCCTGTGGTGAAGGAATTCCTCGAGGTGTTTCCTGAGGAGATTCCTGAGTTTCCACCACAGAGGGAGATAGAGTTCTCCATAGACTTATTGCCTGGTGTGGGGCCTATATCGTTGGCTCCATACCGGATGTCGCCACCAGAGTTGGCGGAGCTGAAGAAGCATATCGAGGAGCTTTCAGCAAAAGATTTTATTCGGCCGAGTGTGTCTCCCTGGGGAGCACCGGTCATATTTGTGAAAAAGAAAGATGGGACCATGCGGTTGTGCACCGACTACCGACAGTTGAACAAGGTGACAATCAAGAACAAGTACCCTCTTCCACGCATTGATGATTTGCTGGATCAGCTCGGAGGTGCTTGTGTGTATTCCAAGATTGATCTCCGGTCCGGTTATCATCAGATACGGGTAAAGCCGGAGGATGTCCCAAAGACAGCATTTCGCTCGAGGTACGGGCACTACGAGTACTTGGTGATCCCGTTTGGACTCACCAATGCACCCGCAGTGTTCATGGACTACATGAACAGAATCTTCCAGCCGTACCTGGATCAGTTTGTGATCGTCTTCATTGACGACATCTTGATCTACTCCAAGACGGAGGAGGAGCATACTGAGCACTTGAAGATAGTTTTGCAAGTGCTAAAGGAGAAAAAGCTATATGCTAAGCCGTCAAAATGTGAGTTTTGGCTCAAGGCGGTGAAATTTCTGGGTCATGTGATTTCAGCTAATGGAGTTGCAGTTGATCCTAACAAGATTGAGGCCGTGATGGATTGGGAGAGGCCCAAGACGGTTACAGAAGTGAGAAGCTTCTTGGGTTTGGCAGGCTACTATCGGAGGTTCATAGAGGGATTCTCCAAGATGGTGCTACCGATGACTCGCCTTACTATAAAGGAGACTCCATTCGTGTGTGGACACATGAGTGTGAAGAGTGTTTCCAGGAGTTAAAGGAGAGACTGACTACTGCTCCTGTGTTAGTCCTTCCTGATCCTGCGGAGCAATTCGAATTATACTGCGATGCCTCTGGTAAAGGACTAGGTTGTGTGCTGATGCAGAAAGGGAAAGCGGTTGCTTACGCTTCAAGACAGTTAAAACCTCATGAGGAGAACTACCCGACTCACGACTTGGAGTTGGCAGCCATTGTTTTTGCTTTCAAGATTTGGAGGCATTACCTGTTTGGCATGAAGTTTGCTGTATTCAGTGATCACAAGAGCCTGAAGTACCTGTTTGACCAGAAGGAGTTGAACATGAGACAGCGTAGATGGATGGAGTTCTTGAAGGACTACGACTTCGAGTTGAGGTATCATCCTGGCAAGGCCAATGTGGTAGCCGATGCTTTGAGTCGGAAATCCGTGAGCTTATCCAGCTTAATGATGAACGACTACGAGATGATCGAGAAGTTCAGAGACTTGAGAGTGAACTCCTTGTTTGGGGGCGCACTGCTCGAAATGGAGACAGCGGAAGTGATCAATGAACTGATGGAAAAGATCAAAGAGGCGCAAGTGCAAAGAGAGTGCCTCGATTATGTGAAGAACCAGGACGGTGTGTCTTGGAACGATGATGGTTTGCTGCTGTTCCAAAAGAGGATTGTTATTCCTCGAGGGCCATTGACTGAGGAGGTTATGGCAGAGGCTCATAAGGGCCGGTTCACTATCCACCCTGGTGCTACAAAAATGTACCAGGACTTAAAAAGGAATTTTTGGTGGCCGGGCATGAAGAAGGACATAGCGGTCTACGTGTCCAAATGTCTTATTTGCCAGAAAGTGAAGATCGAGCACCAGAAACCGTCTGGTAAACTTCAACCTCTTGAGATTCCACAGTGGAAGTGGGAGAGTATTTCCATGGACTTCGTGGTGGGATTGCCTAAAACTCAGACTGGTTGTGACTCTATCTGGGTCATAGTGGACAGATTGACCAAGTCTGCCCATTTTCTTCCTGTGAAGGTGAGCTTCACTACAGAGCAGTTGGCCAAACTATATGTCCGTGAGATTGTGAGGCTTCACGGGGTGCCCGAGAGTATCATCAGTGATAGGGACCCGAAGTTCACATCTCGGTTCTGGGAGGCGCTGCAGGAGGCTTTTGGTACGCAGTTGCGATTGAGTACCGCCTATCACCCTCAGACTGACGGACAGACTGAGCGGACCATCCAGACATTGGAGGACATGCTGAGAGCTTGCACGTTGGAGCAGGGTTCTGCATGGGATAGGTACCTTCCGTTGGTTGAATTCTCTTACAACAACAGTTTTCATGCTAGTCTGGGCATGGCACCCTACGAGGCGCTGTATGGTAGGAGGTGTCGGACTCCTACTTGCTGGTCTGAGGTTGGAGATAAGGAGTTATTCGGCTTGGACTTTGTCCAAGATACTACCCTACAGATCCAGATGATCAGGGAAAAGTTGAAGCAGGCGCAGAATCGCCAGAAGAGCTACTACGATGTCAAGCATCGACCACTGGAGTTCAGTGAGGGTGAGCACGTGTTTGTGAAACTTTCACCTGTCACCGGTGTTGGACGGGCACTCGGCGTGAGGAAGTTGAGCCCGCGATTCATAGGGCCCTACCAGATCCTTGGTAGAGTAGGACCAGTTGCCTATCGACTCGCCTTACCTCCGAACCTCGCCAACATCCACGACGTGTTTCACGTGTCTCAGCTTCGAAAGTACATAGCAGACCCTTCGCACGTGGTGCAGCCGGATGACGTGGAGGTTCGGGAGAACCTAAAGACTCCCGTCGGACCACTCAAGATTCTCGATCGAGGCGAGAAACAGCTTAGGAGCAAGATCATTCCGATGGTCAAGGTGCAGTGGACTGGGCGTAGTCCTGAGGAGTGTACCTGGGAGCGAGAGGATGAGCTTCTCCGACAGTATCCCGACTTTCGAGACAGGTATGTTTCTGATTTTGAGGACAAAATCCTTAAAAAGGTGGGGTGAATGTAAGAACCCGCACCGCTAATTAAGGTAATTAGTAAGTTAATTATGATAATTAGGAAATAATTCCATAATTGACCCTAATAATTATTAATGGGCTTAGATAATTATATTGAGTGAGTAAAAATGCTGAAAGTCGCTTTTCGGAAGGAAAGCGCAGATACCGGTTCTGCTACTCGGTATAAATGCGTACCGGAAAAGTATTCCGGAAAATTATAACGAATGCATGATAATTACTAGAATATTATGTAGGACTTGTAAAACAAGTTTCAAGTCAAAAAGACGTAATCTGATGCCAGAACTGATACTGGCTATGGAAAAGCGCGTACCGGAAAGGTGCTCCGAAAAATAAAATAAAAATATGACAAATCTTAGAAAAATGCGTAGGTCTAGAATCCGAAGTTTGGGATCAATATCTTTTACTTTGCGATTAAGGCTAATACTGCGCGGTTAGTGGCCATGTGCCTATAAATAGACACATTAGCACACAACCCTAGGAGACCTTATTTCAGAACGTGAGGGGCTGCTTCTTCTGAGTGCTTGGCACTGTTCCATTGCCTCCTTCACTCCCCTTCATCATTTTAAGAACCTTTGGCCTTCTTCCTTCACTTCTCCTCTCCTTAACACTTGAGAGCATGCAAGGTGAGGGAGTGTGAGTGTGAAATCCTGAGTTTCCAGCCCCTGTGTGTGTAGTTAGTGAGCATAAGTTTGAAGCTTTAGTGATGGCTACTTTGTGGTAGTCATTGTGAGCTTCAAAGTGCCTTCTTGTGGTGCAAGAACCCACCTTGAAGTGCCATTTTCGTGCTCATACTTAGGCTGAGTTTGAAGTGTCTTGAGAGGGCTCCAAGAGCACAACTTGCCTCTGTTTTGAACTTTGGTAAGTTACCTCACCATGATCATGGGTTTATTTTGCTTAAAGTTGGTGTCTTGGCATGTAAAAAGTTAAAATGAAGTAACCAACACCTAAATGAACTTGTATATGCTTAAAGATGCATGCTTTAACGTGTACATGTGTTAAAAGTTGGACCTTTGGGATGGATATTCACGAAATGCAGAAACTGCATTCTGTCGTGAGATATCCGGATATTTGTCGAACAGATATCCGGATATCAGTATCCGGATATGGTATCCGGATATTGATATCCGGATATGGGATCTGGGTATCCGGATATGACATATCCGGATATGTCCAGTGTGATATCCGGATATGGCATATCCGGATATGCCCCTTCTGATATCCGGATATCCTGGGTTCTGCGCAGACAGTAGCTTCCCTGTATGAACAGTAAGCTATGGGGTGTGTGTGGACCCTAGTTTATGGAAGTTGAACTTCTATAATAAATGGACTAAGTCAGAATCATATGATTAAGGGCTTATGGCTTTGATGGAAGCCTTAAGACGTAAAACGTAAAGGAAAGGCGTAGTCTTTAAGTTGTATGCATGTTGTGCATTAATATTGACTTGATATATGGTCCATATCAGATTGTGATACTGCTGTTTGAGGACTAGTGAGTGGTTGGACTCTTGGCTTGGATAGCTAGCTTGCAAGGTAAGCTTTCGTGTCCTCGGTTTAGCCATTTTGATGTTCCACCATGTCCCATGGGGATGGGTTTATGCATGCTGTGTTACATGCTTTGATTATTTTGGAAATGCTGTTGAGCTGTTTATATGTAATGAGCATTATGATATGCATGTGGTGTCCACCTAGACGGCAATCCTGAGTATGTGGTACATACAAGATGGAGAAGCATGTGGGTGAGGTGCAGGTAGTATCCATGTACTCATGTAGGCATAGACGTATTCCTACATTTCTCTGGCCAATAGATTTGAAAGCACACATGACATGATTAATTGCTGCATCGCATGATTTTAGAACTTATACTGTAATACTGTTTTTAGAACTTATATTACACATGTAAGTGAGCTTGGGGTGGAGACTCCTTGAGGACCCCTTGTCTTACTGAGATTTCTTGTTAGAGATCTCACCCCACGTTTGGGGACGCTTATTTCAGGATCAGGTAATGTTGAGGGCTCGGGTGGCAGGAGGCCAGAGCTGAGTTGATTTGATGATATGCTGACTGCTGTTTTTATTTCCGACTGTTGTTTATGTTTTCTGTTGAGATTATGTTATGACTGTTATTGGGCTTTGTTGCCTTATTTGGTGAGCATGGGGTTTGTCCATGCCACATGTTTGACTTTGGTCTTTTAGGTTAATGTTGTAATTAAAGTATCAGGATTTTGACCCAGGCTACTTGTGTAGACCTGTGGCTTTAGATACTCACTTATTATATTTATGTACGAGGTATTCAGTTAGTTGTCTTGCAATTTACATACAGGCAGTATTTTTATGAAAACGATTAAGTAATCAAGTTGGTTAAGATAATGACTTCATAATTGAATTAAAGAAAAGTTATTCCGCATTTTAATTAAGCATGGCTTAATACGATAGTGTGTTAACAGACCGGGTTAACACGGGCTGTTACATCTCACGTGTTTCTGGTAAATCTTCCAGACTATCCTCAAGGGGGAAGGGAAAGTGTGTGGACACTTTTTCATATCTGAGCTTACCTCTTCTGTTCAATGATCTAGAAATTGATGACTTAAGTGGTAGTATTTATATGAATACCAAGAAACCCCAGCCCTAAACTCTTTTGGGATCTAGGCTTCTTGGGTTCTCCTCATACTTTTAACCCAATTGGGTTTAAGTAAAAGAGCACAAACCCAACAACCTCCCACTTGCTCTTTTGGGTGCAAACTTGAGTCAAAACCCAAGATAACCCACAAGTCATCATGAATTGAAAACCACCTCATCCCTTGTCTCAAGCTAGCCTGGAGATCTACCATCTGTTATTAATCAAGGCTCCTGAAAATCAACGAATAATTATCTAATTCGGTGTTATTTCACCAAAAACCCGAACTTGAACTCCACAATTAATAACACATTTATAACATTAATATGCATCACCCTTTGTAGAATGTCAATAATTGATTGATGAGTTTTTTTGTTACTCAATCATTTATAAGTATTTGTCTTTGTTTAGTTGACATGGTGAAATGAAGAATTTGTATACACAGGTAAGTCTGTTAGTGAATTAGTATTGAGTTTGTATTGGACCACTATGCGTATCTCAAAAAAATAGCCTCTGGAATTCGCTCCAGGATAATGCATGTAAAGTGAAAAGAAAACTTTTTCCAAATGAACTTTTCTTCTGATATGATTTTGTATCTGCTGATGTCTGAGATCTATTCCCTCTACAAACACTTCACAGTTACAAATTTCCCATCAGAACTATCTTCTAGGACTAGGAGTTGCCATGTGTTAGCAAATAATAAAGCTGTAGAAGACTATACCCCATCTTCTTGTGTGAGGATGTCATTGCAAATTAATTTTAGTTGCTTGAGAGTGAAGAGAGGAATTGCCTTTCTATTTAAATATGCGTTGAATTTTCCTGATAGCCTGTCAAAATAATTACATGATTCTGAAGTTGCTCGAACACATATCTTACCAGCAATTTGGGCAAAAGTAATTTAGATTACCATTGTAATCATGAGCCGTAAAGGCTTCACTTTGCATCAAAACAGTGATTGGTCTAAAAATAGAAGCGATGTGCTGAGGGGGAAAATAATTCAATCCGAAACCAGTAGATAAAGATGAATAGTGAAAAATGTTTATACTATACTTTTTCATAAATTATTGGATCAAATGTTTTGAGTTCTAACTTAGTTAACATATATTAACATAAGTAATGTAATTAATACAATTAATTCATAAACCCACTTTCCTTCAAGGTATTCATTCCTGTAGTTGATTTTTACACAGGATCTATAAACATGTGGGTCTTTTCTGCAGGAAAATATGCTAATTTTTGTACAAGAAATAAAATTATTGATTACAAATCAGTAAAAACTATGGTATGTGATGGACGTTAGCATCATCGTTTATTGATTACACAGATATCACAACACATTTTTCATATTCGAGAATAAACCTCTACATTAAAAAATTTATGAACAGAAAAGAATGTGAACATCACATCTTTGCAACCGTTTCATATGTACAAATATTCACCAACACAACCTGAGTCCGTGGTAGGCACGTTCTGTATTCACCCATCTATGGAGGTCAAGCTGATTACTCAGGCCTGTCAAAGTCACCATTTTGGAGTGTATTTCCCACCACCCCATTTTCAAGTCTCTGCAACACCGTAAATTTTGTCATTGAAGTCAATGATCAAAGTAATATGTCACATCTAATGCAAACGAAACTAAAAGAACATTACATCTTACACAACATTGATCCCGACCTATCACTAAACCAAGTAAAGCTACAAGTTGGGACGTGGGAACCAAATCTTAATCCTTTAATTACTTGTTTCTTTTTATGTCAAAGAGAATGCCTGGTGCAATTTAGCTAAACTTACAAGTAAGACTTAAGTTTCTTAGGAATTAAAAGATCAATATGCCTTTGATTATGCATTACACAAATGAGATGTGAAAGTGTGAAACTGCTTGCATCACTTAAATATAGAGCAGACAATCCCTGTTTAAGAAAACAAGGTAAAAATCAGAAAAGAGAAGAAAATTAGATCTAATTAGTTTTTCCCTTTGGTTAAAGAAAATTCGATTTTATGAGGCAACTGCAGTTCAATTTCCTTTCAAACTTCAAAGGAAAGAGATAATGCTGCTCAAAAAGAATTCCAAAAGCCACTTAGGTAGAAGGTCATAGCTTGAAGTTGTGTAACAACTGCTTGATGTAGCAAGAAAAGACTTCCAAAACGATACTGACTTGCAAGATAATAAATGAATAATCATGAACAGTTGACCTTTCAATTAATGTCGGAGTGATAGTTTTTATATAAAAAAAAATCATAATGGAGTGGTCATTTATCCATCATAGAAACAGTAATATAAGCAACAACAACAATCGAGCCTTATCAGTTATCACACTAGGTAGGGTCAGCTAAGCAACAAAAGTACAAGGACAAAAATTAAATAAAATAAAGAATGTACCAAAAATAAAATAAAATAAAGAATAAAGAAACAATGAAGTTGTGCTATTTGGTTACAAGTAATATGTGGAATATAAATTTATAATAGGGATTCAGATACATACTTCTGCAGGTAAATCAGCTCGAAACAAATTTATAGCTTCTGCTTTGAATTTGAATCCACTGAATATGATGGAATTTTTCGTATCAGTGACATGCACAAAACAGGAAAACCATATGTCAAATGGAATTAACAAAAACTTGCAATCAGTACTAAGATAGATAACGGAATTAATTAATCATGTTGAGAGTATCTCAACCACTCATAATGATTATCCAAGGCCGGTTCCTTAGTAAACATCCCGTTCAGTTTAAAGTGGAAAGCACATGCATTAGGACCATCAAATTTCAAACTACAAGAGTAAACCAGTTCAAATTAGCCACGAGGTACGTGGATATGAATCTCTAGGAACCATACCATCTGGATAGTACTAGCTGCCAGACATACGGGATAAAAAACTCCTCAGGATGACTCTCTTGTTCATATGTGAAGCGCAGTTGAGTAAACATCTGCCAAACAAGATACCGTCTCATAAAAGCAAGGCAAGTAATCCTCCTAATGTTATTCCCTATTGGAAGTAAACTGTGAATCACACAAGTTATTTCCATTTTACCTTCATCCCCTCAACACGCCAAGATCGACAGTTGACAATAATCACTTGGAGCACTTCATCAACTGACCAGTCACCATCCATTCTTTGGGCATCCATGCGACTATTAAAAAAATCTAACACCTGCAAATATCAAATAGAACACATTATTTAAGTGCTTTTGAAACATGATGTATTATACAAAGACAAGTGAAAGGCAAGTGTATGTTGAAACATGTGTGCTTTTGAGCCATGAAATTTGCTCCTTTATAGTTGCAAAATTTTAAAGGCAAGTGTATGTTGATGTGATTTAAATGAAATATATGAAACATACAGTATAGATATTTTCAACCAGCTCATTGAAGCGTGGATGATTCTTGAAAGGCTGAAAGACTTCCTGCTTGTGCATTATTGCATACACTACCTGCCCCAGTCACAGAGAGAAATACATTAGATGTAAAAGGTCACAATGTGACTAGTGCAATTGATTACTGGGAACTAGATAAAAATAGATGTGAATGACATAAATCTGCCATCAATCAAGTAGAACTACAAATTATACCTCAGGATTTCGAGGCAATGCATAAGTCAGGATAGCATTTATAATTTCTAGTACAAGCCTCAAGAAGTCAGTATAAATGTGCAACTCTGCTGACTGCATCAAAAGATTATATCTTTAGCAAAAGTAATAGTAAAAAGTTTGTAATCAATACAAGCACAAAAGCACAAAAACCATATCACATACCACATCTTCTCTAAGGCTACTTCCTTCAATTGAGTTGCCTTTTGCAATATCGAGCTTATTATCTCTGAGATCTGCCAATTTGTTATACCTAATGAGAACCAAACAACTATACAATCAAATCTTTATACCCAATATTAGTTATTCAAGATAAAAATTTAAAATGAAAATAGTTTATTATGAAAACCCAAAAAGAGCAGTGACATACTTCCGTGATAACATGTAAAAGAGGCTAACTAGTCTCTGAGCTGCATATGCACTCAAACGGTGAACATGAGGTGCCATGTTTGCCAAAGTTGCCAGACATGTTGTATGAAGATAAACATCCTATCATAATTCAACACAATATCCTATTTTAGCACACCATCTAAACATATCAATAGACTAAGTAAAGGAATGCAAATTTAAAGCTTACAAACATGAGTGGGAATTATGCTATCAAGGTCAAGACTCAAGAATCCTTAATATTTAAAATTTATTGAAATTAAGTATACACGTGCTTAGAAATATATCAATCCATAACATTCTGAAATATTGTTACGACCTATATTAGGAAGTAGCTGGGGGCATTAATTAGTGGCCCTTGTTAGTTGTAATTGTTGTATTGGTAGTTAAACTTGTTAGTTAGGTAGTTAGATGGTTATTGGCTTTCGACAGCTTAGATACTGTATATAAGGGAGTTGGCTGAGAGTGCTCAGTTGAAGAGGAATGTCCCTTGCCAAGAGAAGTGTCTCTTGTGTGTTAATGTTATTTTCTTGTCAATAAACAGATTTTCCCTTGCATTTCCTTTCTTTTCTTTCATTCTTCCTTTCTATAATATCAGTTCCAATCTCTAAACAACCCAGAGCCGTAACAAGTGGTCCGATCTGCCAGATCTTGGAGGAGGTCGCCACAGATGCAAGCGTTGGAGCTATGGAGAGTTCAACAAAGATATTGAAGAGACAGACCAGCGAAGATGAGTGGGATTCTAAAATTGAAGAGATTAAGGATATGTTGTTCATATTGCTAAAGATCCCAAAAGTGAGTGGGAGAACCAAAAAAGGAAGAAGCTATCCTCTGAAATCAAGAAGAAGCAACCTTGGAAAGTGGAGGAAGCTTTGCCATCCATGGGTGTCTGTGCGTCAATACTAGAGTGTTGCACCGATGAAGAAATAAAAATATCGCATAAGTTGGTAAAGGTGCAAGAAGTTGTTGCTGAAGAGGAGAAGCCAACCCTTGATATCAAGAAGACACAATTTTGGGCAGAGGTTTATTCTGTCATGCGTTGGTGGTGAACAAACAGAGCATGGCACCAAGAAGGAAGAAGTAACAAAAATATTGGAGAAGGCGCAAAAGGAGGTGGATTCAAAACCAACACCAAGTATGAAGGAAATTGAAGTAGAAGATGAAGATGCAAAAATGGGTCACGTATTTCCGAATTTAGTGTTCAACGAGAAGTCGGATGAAAAACAGAAATGAGAATCTCCACCAAAGCTAGTGAATATAGACTCGTCCATGGAGGTGGATGGGATATCAATGGCAAAGGGGAATTGGTATCCGAACCAGCGGACCCAGCCTCCATTGCTATTCTTGGGTGGGCGTGCTAATAACATGATGGTGGAGCAAAGGAAGAAGAAGAAGAAGTTAGAGAGAGCAGCTATGGAGCTACAAGTTTTGCACAGTCTGCCACTGAACCACCACCGCTGGAGCCGTTGAAGTCCATCCTGGATGCGGAGGACAACAAGGTTCATACGAAGGGAAAAACGGAAGGGAAGAATTGGAATTATGCCAGGTAGGACTAATTTTTTACTTAATCGGCCAAGCCCAAACTCCTCGTAGTATTGAGGAAAAAAATATCAAACAAAAACTTTAGTGCATCTAGCAATACATCAATAGGAAATTGTTGTTATTGGGGACACATGCGTTCAACCCAACAATAAAGGAGTGTAGTGGTGTCCAACAGATTCAAAGCCAAGCTCCATCAGTTAACAAAAGTCTTCCAAGAACCATGAGTGGGGAATTGCGACATCGTCCCGACGAAAGAATGCTTCAGGCCTAGGGAGGTGGAAAGGCATTTCCACGATTTCATCAAGCACTTGGTAAGCATCGCAAGGTCTCATGGGATAAACCTCGTTCAGGTCGACCCAAAACAGTCACTAGCGGATCAGAGTCCGTTCGCTTGCGTTACCCAATTAAATAAGTTGTCAGTGAAGAACCTGAATGCCGCATGCTGGACTCGCTAGAAACAATTGAAAGGCTCCACAATTGGTACAACATGGGACAATGGATGTCAGAATGGAAAATCAACTATCGGAGCAAGATTCCAAAGCTGGTTGTTGAATACGACAAGGAAAATCTATACCATTGCAGGAACTAGGAGATGCTGAAGTTGCCAAAGATTGTGAAGCTTTTAGTGACTGACAACAGTGCCAAGTCACACCAAATAGCATTTGTTTCAAACTATGAAAGTTTGAAAATATTGAGTCGCTAATTTTTCCGCAAAATTCCATATATCACGACGACATGATCTTGGAGGGGTATCAGGTTGAAAAGCACAAGTAGGGAGGAGTTTCCAAAAACTTAGGGTCTGTTTGATTGTGTTCTGGTTTTTTTGTTCTTAAAACTGTTTTATAAAATAGTTATGGAAACTGTTGTTTTCTATGTTTTTTTCTTTTTGAAAGTTAAAAACCAAAACAAAAAACAAAAAAACTCAGACATATTCTCTAGATTTGATTCTAAAAACAAAAAAACAGTTATAGTTTCCAAAACATTTTTTACAAAACAGGTCTTACCAAACGAGTTTTTTGGTTTTTTTGTTCTGAAAACTAAAAAGCTGTTTTCGAAAACAGAAATCAAACGGAGCCTTAGTCATTTTGGCAGGTTTTGAATTTGGTCATCCATGAGAGGATTAATGATAGGTGCTATAAGATGAGGCATTTGGAGTATGCAGAGTTGTTTTTTCTAAGCTGCACTACCCACATAACTCAGGATATAAAATGGGCCACAATTTTGGCAGAAAAATAGTTTAGTGTTTGTAGTGATACTAAAGGGGACATCATAGTCTCAGGTGATTTTAATATTACTAGAGAGGAACATAAGAAGGACAGGTCAGCAGCAAAGAGAGCAGGTAACTCAGTTCTAACCGTGGCAACATCAACTCGAAGAGGGCCCCTGTGAGGATATCACTCAGGTAACTCAGTTCTAACCGTGGCAACATCAACTCGAAGAGGGTCCCTGTGAGGATATCACTAATGATGCATAACCATGCAAGGCCAGTTTTCCAGATTCCAACCTTGAGGACAAGGTTGTTTTGAAGGGGTTGTATTGTTACGACCTATATTAGGAAGTAGTTGGGGCATTAATTGGTGGCCCTTGTTAGTTGTAATTGTTGTATTGGCAGTTAAACTTGTTAGTTAGGTAGTTCAATGGTTATTTTCTTTTGACAACTTAGATATTGTATATAAGGGAGGCGGCTCTCCTTTAGTGGGAGCTTTTGGACAAATATTGTGTTAGGCTAAGAGTACTCAGTTGAAGGGGAATGCCCCTTGGCAAGAGAAGTGTCTTTTGTGTGTTCATTTCATTTTCTTGTCAATAAACAGATTTTCCCTTCCATTTCCTTTCTTTTCTTTCATTCTTCCTTTCTATAATATCAGTTCCAATCTCTAAACAACCCAGAGCCGTAACAAATATACATTAAATTTTCAAGGCAGGCACATTTTTTCATAGGGTCAGGGTAAGGACAAAGGTAACCATGTTTTGTGCAGTTTAGGATAAGAAGACAGAAGCCAATCCAATTTTGGGCTTTTTGAGTTAAACTAGTATGGGACAAAATATTTCGCATAATTTTTTTTTAAAAAAAACCATCACTGTGCACAGCATCAATCAATTTATATATTCCACTAATACACTCATGAGATCAGTCAACACATCTCTCATAATGGTCATCTGGACTAGCCAATGTGCTATCAATGTGAAACTTAAATAATCAGTCAGCAGAAGATGGCAGCTTAAATACACGGGACAATAAAATCAGTAATCCAACTTGCGTTAAGATTCTTACCCGTAGTTTTGACAAATTATACTGTACAGTTCTGATAAGAATGATGATCACGAGGGAACCAAGAGAAGCCTGATGGAGGAGACGCTCTTTGTACCATGGAACAGCTGGCAATATCTGTCCATCCATACACTAAATTAGCATTTAGCACAACCATTACAGTTTTAGTAGGACTTTGTCAAACGCCAACAGACAAGTCTTACCAGCTTATGAATGCTTGCATTGAAAGTAGAATCTTGACTAAGTATGAGAAGTATAATCAGCAACATGTAAATTTGATTAGCTGTCTTCCTTTGAGCATCATATAATGTTTCTAGAATGGGCATTAACTGTTATTTCACAAGATAAACAAGGATCAGAATAAGACTCAATCCTCAGTTGTCGTAGATGCACCAAGAAGACCCATACGATTAAGACGTAAGAATGACTCGTGCAATTTTCAAAACAGGCAGTACATATATCATATGACCGTCAAGGAATTTCCCCGAAAATTATTCTTTTGACTTCAAAATATGTACATATATAATAAATTAATTCATTCCTACTTTTTCCATAGGAGAAAATTTAAGTTTGCTTCTTCATACCAATGTATCCAGATCAGTTCGCACCAAAACATACTCCAGAAAGGTGGGATTCCCTTGCAACAATGAGTAAAGCAGTAGGACAGTGGTCTCATCAGCTAAGCAGCTGGAGAGGTTAAAAAAGTTGAAACATTTAAAACACTAAGTATAAATCCAATATAATGAATTATACACACACACAACACTCTTGTTATAAAATAATAATAATAATAAAATTAGGATACTACATGCATACACAACTTTGTATGCATAAAAAAGTCCTGTCCTGCATGGAAAGAAGTCCCTTGATCTACAGGCAGTGGGAAGAGAGAGAGACAGAGGAAGGACCGAAGGACACTTATCAAATGGGTGAATAGAAAGTATAAGAAACAAGTACTCCGTCATCATAAGACTTGCCTACAACTGATACATGTTCTGATCATCTAACTTTTGAGAAACAGCGGTTACCATCTTATCATGATAACATGCAACAAAACATGTGAATTCCATTTTGAATAGTATAATTATAACCAATTGGAAGCATGTTACGGATCTAGTAAGTTAATTGTCAAACACACATACAGGCAGCCGGATACTCACGTGGCAAGCGTATCAAACAACGAAGCAAAAGGCAACTTTATATGTCGATCACTGTGTGCATTACCCTCTAAATCTACACGATCCACTGCATTTAAAGCA
The DNA here is from genome assembly GCA_032173675.1 of Gastrolobium villosum. Taxonomy (NCBI): domain Eukaryota; kingdom Viridiplantae; phylum Streptophyta; class Magnoliopsida; order Fabales; family Fabaceae; genus Gastrolobium; species Gastrolobium villosum. The sequence continues at coordinate 69,647 of JAVKPL010004327.1, forward strand.
TTGATAAAAAATTGCTAACTTTCCAATCAACAAAATGAATACATAGAGATATAAAAGATATATTACATTCAGAATCATTTGCATGCTCTAAGGCCTTGCAGTAAGGGTTGTCAGAAAAATACGTGTTCTCTTTGAGTAAAGAATCTGAAGATGCAGATTTGTGATTCTCAATGGCAGAGTAGCCCTCACTCACAACACATTTATGATAATGAATGAGAACAAGAAGCACATGAAGACTGCTATCTGCTATAGGACTCCTTGATCCCTCGCTGCTTGAACTGGTCAAATAGCTGAATGGCAATAAAACAATATTTGCTGAAAGGAAAGAAGGAAATGCCAAAAGAAGTATCTATCAGTAAATCTCCAACTTTGAAAGGAGAATATCTGGGCAATAAGATAATTATCATGTATTTCATAACTCAAAATATATTTGACCTCAAAATTTCCATAAATACAAAAGTATATCCAGTAACCATACCAGCTGCAGAACCAACTCTCTTTAGCACACTATGCTGACTTCTGTCATGAAATGTGGAATATGATGCACTATTAAATGGAACACCAGGACGGGTAATGTAATTCAGAAGCAGTTTGAATACAACTGAACCAACCAGAGAGCCATCCTGCAAGAAATATCAGTACACTAACTTCAAATTTGCTAGCTGCAGATCCAGAGCAACTAAATAACCAAAGTTTGAATTTGATGTTGAAATTTCAACTTCTAACCTGAGCCATCGCTGCACCAAGAAATGGGTTCACATCATTTGGTCCAGGAGACGGTTTGCAAAGAAGCTGAGTTGACATTGCAATAATCATAAAATTAAGCAGCTCCAGATGTAGGAAATATGTGCTGGGTCTATAATAAAAATAAATATATTATCAGGAAGAAGAAAAAAGTTCGCAGTTTCACACAATAACTCAACAAGTAATCAACTTGTTATCCATGATATACCTCACATCTACAGATGCTATAAAGTTAAGCACATTCCGCATAACAAGATTTTCAAAGGTCTGATCTGCATTAGAATAAAAGGAAAATTTGAATAATGCTGAAACTAAAACATAAAAACCAAAAAATAAAATAAAATTGAAAGGAAAGAGTGAAAGTTTCTTAATGAAACTCATTAAGAACTAAAAATGTTCCAATTTGAATAGATATATTTAAAAAAATAATAAAAAAAAAAAAAAAAACTATGCATATTACATCAAACACAAGGAAAAAAAATTTGCATCTAAAGCAACATTTCTTAAGTTGGAAGGTGTCAAAATTCAGATCCAGCCATTAGATCAAACCAAGGCCGCAAATCATATACACAACTTGGTTCAAAGAATTTTTATATTCATATCTTGATATCATAAAATTTGATAACTAGAAGAGGTAGTTCCATGGCCAGATATCTGAAATTTTACCAACTTCCCATAAAACCAGAAAACATAAAAATAAAGGATAAAGGAGCATCCTAATGTAACGGGCAAAGATGACGGATATTCTAAACTCTAAAGCTGCAACAAGTGTTATACTACGTACCTCCCAAAATATCCATTGGTATCGATTCATTATCATGGAGAGACAAGTACAACTCGATATCATCACCTTGAGCACTTTCAATCAAGTGTTTTAGGAATACCGAAGTGATGTGAACTGCATTAACAGCCTTTTCATAAACCAAGGGCGGCACACCACAAGTAGACATGGACTCTTGCAAGTAGCATGCTAGATGGAACAAGATCTTCGCAAGATGCCTTGTTTTACAGTTGTTTTTTGCTGCAATAATAAAATTTTGACATGAGAAACAAAATTAAGCCTCCTTAACCCCATAATTAGCATAGAACATATGAATTCAAGGCTTTCATGCTATCATGTACCAAAAATAAGAAGAGAAAACTGAGTAATTACTTCAGAGGCAAAAACTTAGAACACACTTACCAGGAATAGAATTCAAATCACTAATTCATTAAAGGGTTTTATAATTCTCATTCAACATGAGAATTAAATTTTTCCTACCCACCCTTCGATTTTCGTGCTGATACGAGTCCCACATATAACTTTTTCTAACACATGGGTCCCACGTGCTTTTTATCTCTACAATATGAGATTTCAACTCTCATTCAACTCATAAGAATTATAAAACCCTTCATTAAAAGCCCAAATTTTTTAGAGAACATTAACATCATTTGAACGTAGAGAAAACTATACGCCAGATAAATAAATTTCATGCAACAATGTTATTAGCCACGAATCGAGCAACATAGTTCTTCACTGAAGCTTCCTCTTAAACAAAACAAAACTATGATCAGAGAAAGCAACAAAAACAAGAGTATGACTAACCCAAGAGCTCGCAAGCTTCATGAACACGATGAGAGGGCCATTCAACATTGAAAGGAAGCTCAAGAAGCTTCTGCCAGAACTCAGAAGAGAGGGGGAAGGACTCGCCGCCGACGAAGCTTCCGACGAGATACTCCGCCGTGACCGGCGAGAAATCGTGCGGCGTTGACGGCGACGAACCCATTTTGGGAAAACGAAACGGGATTTGAACTTCTGAATCAAAAAACGGTTTTTGTCACTACTTGTGGCCGGTTCAAAGTAACAGCATTGTGCTGAATCACAGAGAGAGAGAGAGAGATACGAAAAGGCTTTGATCCAAAGATGAAAACGGAGATGGGTTTTTGAAAAACTGGGGAAACAGAAATACAATAGCCAAAACAACAAATTGAAGAAGCAATAGCTTCCAAATGAAGTTTTTGGTTTCCACAAAAATGAGTTGAGGACAAGTTTGTTGAATTGTGCTTCAATAATTATAGTAATGTATTTATTAAGATTTTCAAATATTTACCTTATTCAATTATAGAAAATATTTTAATATGTATAAAATTAAGAAAATTTCGTATTACATATAATTAAGTATTATTTTATAAATAGGTTAAGTGATTGTCATCTTAAATCACATAATTTTGTATAATTTTTAATAAAATTACGTTATTTTGGTATATTTTTGATATTTTTTTACATTTTTTATAAAATTAGAAAAAAAATAGAGAATAAAGAATGCAAAAACAAATCAAAATAATGTAGTTTCATTTAAAATAATATTAAATTATGAGAAATATTTTTTCTTTATAAATATTATAAGCATATATATACTTTTTTATCGTGATTTTGATTTATTAAAAGAATACGATAAGGTAATTTGATTTATTATATTAAAACATAATATTTTTGGATAGGATATTGCCTATTATTTTTCATGCTTACTCTACATATTTATTTCCAAAAATGTTAGATCATAATCTTAAGAAAAAAAGAGTGAAAATCAATTAAATTATAATGTAATGTTGCTCGAGATAAGTATATAGAATATGATTGAAAAATAGACATAATATTTTATATCATATTTTATTGGGTTTTATAAGAGTTATGTTATAGGAAAAGTAATTATGTTATAGAGATTTGTTTTGCATATCAAAATTTTTTATTTTTTTTTGCTGTGGGCCCACAAAATTGTGAGTGTAGGAAAGTTTTTGTGGTAATGTTAAATGATAGATGATAAACCCTATTTTATTATATAATTATTTATTCATAAATTAAAATATTAAAAACATACATGTAGAAAAGTAAATATGATAATATTTTCTTTCTATTTGAATCAAGTTAATATTTTTGAAAAAAAATTAAATAATAATTTAAACACATATTACAACTTTAAAAATATCTATATATTACACAAGTTACTAAATAAGTTTTTAATAAATGAAGTTAATTTTAGGGAGTGTGGTGGGAACTGGAAAGGGGAAGGCTGACCTATTGACGTGTTTTCTTTACCTTATTTTGAATTAAAAAGATTTTAGTTAATTTACAAAAATACTTAAAATAATCATTTAGTAAACATGTCATTGCCTTTTCTTTAAATTTATTTTACTTCTTCTTTATACAACAATGAAATTTAATGGATTAATATTTTTCATCTTGTAGGAGATAATTTTATTTTCTATATATATATATAAAAGTATGTAGGTCCGATATGAGGTCCTCTAAAAAGGAAAAAAAAAATATGAGCTTCACATATTTTTATATGTGTAGAAAATAATATTATTTATTTTTATGTAAATTAAACTATTCAACCGATAACTCTTGATGTCGGATCGTGACAGAATCAATGACCAATTCTAGTTTAATCAGATTAGTATAATTATTCATTACTATATCACTCTTTATGGGCTTAAATTCCTTTTGAGTAAATATTTTTTATTTTTCTTTTGTAAATAAAGAGGGGCTAAGTGTAACAGCCCGTTGTACACCGGTATTGTTAACATTGATTATGATATTAAGCGCAGTTACAATCACAGTGATTAGATTAATTAAATTACGGGCAAATTTTTCTTTTAACATATTCTTTCTCTTACACCAATACATTTTCCGTAATCAATTAAAACAACACTATAATTGTAAATGCAATACGCGGAAGCATACATTTTTGCTAACATCATTCATCTCTCTTTTTATTCAATTCATTTAAACTCACCATCTTACTCTCACCTTTTACCAAGTTATAGTCCTTTACGTTATCTACGCGTGGTTTCAAACCACGTACCATTTGGAGTTCTACCCATCAAGTTAAGCCCCTTTCTTTTAGTCTAGAAAAACCTGAATTTTCGAAAATTACACTGTGGTAATCGATTACCAGTGGGTGGTAATCGATTACCACCTGTCAAAAATGAGGCAGTAGCCAATTTTCTCAATCCTCTGTTCTGGTAATCGATTACCAACTTTGGGTAATCGATTACCTCACATGGTAATCGATTACCAAAGGCCAGTAATCGATTACCAGTGAAGACAATAGCCAATTTTTCGTCCCCTGTTGCATGGTAATCGATTACCATGCCTTGGGTAATCGATTACTATGCAGCAAAATGACAGATTACAGCATTTTAAGCCCCAAAAAGGGTGTGTAATCCATCCCTAACCCCTTGGTACTCCACACAACTTATAATCATGTCCTAATGTAGGCTCTAGGCCCTTCCATCATGCATTTTCCTTAGATTAAACATCATTTACAAAGTTCTCAAATAATGGCCATTTACATACAAATATGGACCATTTTTACAACATGAATACCAAGACTTCAAGGCTATGAATGTGGCAATGGACAAGTCCCATGCTCACTCCAAAATATACAGTTATCCATGCCATGAATAATGAAACATAAACAAGACTTAGCATATACTCATGAACACTAACAAAAGCATGGAAATAACATCATGCAATATGTTCATGACCTAAGTCTCAAAATACTAATGTCATGCCATGTGCAATCCAATAGTCCTCCTCCAAAATGTCATGCAATCCTAATGCACCGCATGCCAATCCAATGTCCACTATACGGGCTTCTTGCCCGAAGCTCCTCCCGGCTCATAGTGACCTGAAATGTGGTCCCCCAAACACGGGGTGAGATATACGGATATATCTCAGTAAACCAATGGAGCTAGAGGCTCTCTCCACTCCATGGCTCACTAAAATGTACAAATATGACATCATGTAATATGCAAGTAAAACAATATCACCATCCAACTAGAGACACCCAAGAACATCCACGCATGGATTCATGTTCAAGGACTCCATCATATAACTCCCGAGACAATCCTAGAGCTTCTCCCATGGTTGAGAAAACTCCATGGCAACCCAACCGGAACTCCTCAAGAGACCTATCCGGCGGATGTCCCACGTTTGGCTCATCCTGGAGTCGCTCCCAGAGTCGACCCCATGGCAGTCCAACTGGCACTCCGTCACGAAATGATCCAGCGGATGTCCAAACCCAACACACGTCAACTGGCCAGTGACCAAACAATTTTCACAAAATACAAGCAATATGCATACAAGCACACAATCACACCATGTCATAACCACATCATCCAACCACAACCTTCCTCTAGGTGTGGTGGAGCTCACTAGGGATTAAACCCAAGTTCCAAGAGTTTACCTCAATACAAGCAATCCGTTCCAAACGTATGCTCCAATTCAACTTTTCACAATTCCGTCCGTGTGAGGCACCCTACAACAATCATCAAATCCAAATTACACCAAAACTCATTTTTCATGAAAATTCCTCAAATTCCCCTAAGTTAAAAACCTATATTTTTCACCAAAAATTAGCATAGCATTTCTAGCTTACAAACATGATTCTAAGGCCTTTTCATCTAATAGCATATTTCCATTTGGGCTCTCTATCATCACACATCTAAATTTAAAGCTTAGAACATAAATTTCTAGATCTATGAAATCAACCATCAAAATACCACAAATATACTCACAATCAAGTGTATGCTCACCACCAAGGTTCCACTAAGCCAAAGGAAACCCAAAAGCTCCAAGAACCTCCAAGAACACTATGGGTCGGATCTGATTTTTGCCAAAAAACGTAGCTAAGAGATGGATTCAAGGTTTCTAAGTGTTACCAATGGATCTAGAAGGTTGTTTACAATAGATTTCAACACCAAAATCAAGCGATTTGGTGAAGAATAGAGAAAATGGCAAGATGAGGAGAAATGGCTCTTTGGTTCTTTTTCTTCACACAGAGGGCGCACGAGAATGAAGAAGAAAAGGAAGGAAAGAAAGAAGAAAAAGGGGTGGGGGCCAAGTGACTTCAGTCACACGGGTCCCACACGCGATCTAACTTTAACCCCGATAAAAATTCCGATCATAAATTCTTAATCTACATATTTTTCCAGTCCATGACATATTTTTGTTTCTCCAAAATATTGATAAAAATTTCACACCTATCGGTACACTCACATCACAGTATTTTAACACTTAAAAATCACTATTCATCAATTTTTCCCAAATTTGCCTATTCACTCAATTTTCCGCCCAGATTCCATTTCCAGTATTACTTTTGTCATATGAAATCTCTAACTCAATATTTAAGCCTCAGAACACACGGTTGACAAATTACCATTTTGCCCTTTTTGCCCATTTTGGCCATAACTCTTGGATTTTCACTAATCCACCAATTTTCCTTTCACATTTTAATATAAAAATTCACATTTAAATATATGAGGTGTTATATTCACCCCACCTTTTAAAAATTTTGTCCGCAAAATTAAATCATACCTGCTCGCTAACTCAGGATACAGCCGGAGAATCTCGTCCTCCCGCTCCCAAGTAGCCTCCTCAGGTGTGCGGCCTTCCCACTGAATCTTTAGCATGGGAATCACTTTACTTCTCAGTCTCTTTTCACTGCGGTCCAATATGGCAATAGGACCGATGAGAGTCTTCAAGTTCTCCCTGATTTCAATATTATCCGGTATCACCACATGTGATTCATCCGGAACATAACGTCGCAACTGCGACACATGAAAAACATCATGTAAATTAGATAATTGCGAGGGTAAGGCAAGCTGATAGGCCACCAATCCTACTCTTTTCATAATTTGATACGGCCCAATGAACCGTGGACTCAGCTTCCTCACACCCAACGCACGGCCAACACCTGTGACCGGAGATAACCTTACAAAAACATGGTCACCTTCCTCAAATTCCAGCGGTCTATGCTTATTGTCATAGTAACTCTTCTGCCGATTCTGTGCCTGTTTCAATTTTTCTCTGATCATTTCAATTTGCACTGTTGTTTCCTGCACAAAATCCGGACCAAACCTTTCTTTATCGCCTACCTCAGTCCAACAAGTGGGCGTACGACACCTCCTGCCATACAAAACCTCATATGGTGCCATACCCAGACTGGAATGAAAACTGTTGTTATAAGAAAATTCCACCAGTGATAAGTACTTATCCCACGCATTACCCTGTTCCAGTGTGCAAGCTCTCAGCATATCCTTAAGTGTCTGTATGGTCCTCTCAGTCTGACCATCAGTCTGCGGGTGATAAGCAGTGCTCAGTCGAAGCTGAGTGCCAAAAGCCTGCTGCAAAGCTCCCCAAAAGCGTGAAGTAAACTTCGGGTCCCGATCGCTCACAATGCTAATCGGTATCCCATGGAGTCTAACAATCTCCTTTACATACAGTGTAGCCAACTTCTCTGTGGTGTAATCCACTCGTACTGGTAGAAAATGTGCAGACTTCGTAAGTCGGTCCACAATAACCCAAATCGAATCATAACCAGCTTGAGTTCGCGGCAATCTAACAACAAAGTCCATCGAAATACTCTCCCATTTCCATTCCGGTATATCCAGCGGCTGAAGTAATCCAGCAGGTTTCTGATGCTCTATTTTCACTTTCTGACAAACCAAGCACTTAGATACGTACTCGGCAACATCCCTTTTCATCCCAGGCCACCAGAACTTAACTTTCAAATCTTGGTACATTTTTGTGGCACCTGGGTGGATAGCATATTGACCCTTATGGGCCTCAGTCATAACTTCCTCTGCAAGTTCCTTGGGCACAACAATCCTGCCCTGATATAATAACAATCCCTGTTCATTAACAGATATGCCACTCTGGCCTTTCAAGTACTTTATACTTTCATTTCTGATTTGAGTCTCTTTAATCTTCTCGTGCAGCTCGTTTTCAATCCGAGTCAACTCCATATTACACAATCTTCCTGCAAAGAAATCTGTTATTTTCATGTCACGAAATTGCTCAATCACTTCATTGTCCCACATCATCATATGAGATAAGTTGACAGACTTCCTACTCAATGCATCTGCCACAACATTAGCTTTTCCCGGGTGGTATTTCAGCTCAAAGTCATAATCTTTCAAAAATTCAACCCATCTACGCTGTCTCATATTCAGCTCCTTCTGATCAAACAAATATTTCAAGCTTTTATGGTCGCTGAACACAGCAAATTTCATTCCATACAGAAAGTGCCTCCAGATTTTCAAGGCAAAAACAATAGCAGCCAGTTCCAAGTCGTGCGTCGGATAATTTTCTTCATGTGGCCTTAACTGCCTAGACGCATAAGCAATCACTTTTCCTTCCTGCATCAACACGCTCCCTAATCCTTTCTTAGAAGCATCACAATATAACACAAACTCACCCTCCGGATCAGGTAAAGTCAACACCGGAGCAGTAGTCAATTTCTCTTTTAGTAGCAGAAAACAGTCCTCACATTCCTGGGTCCACACAAAAGGAGCATCCTTTCGTGTCAATCGAGTCAACGGTAGAACCATTGCAGAAAATCCCTGTATAAATCGGCGATAATAGCCAGCAAGCCCCAGAAAACTTCTAATCTCAGTCACAGTCTTAGGTCGTTCCCAGTCACTCACCGCTTCAATCTTGCTTGGATCCACTGCAACACCACTTGCAGAAATAACATGACCCAAAAATTGCACTTCAGACAACCAGAATTCACACTTAGACGGTTTAGCATATAACTTCTTATCTTTTAACACCTGCAACACAGTCCTCAAATGGTCGATGTGCTCCTCCTTACTCTTAGAATAGATCAAAATGTCATCAATAAATACAATCACGAACTGGTCCAAATACGGTTTAAAAATGTGGTTCATATAGTCCATGAACACCGCAGGGGCATTAGTAAGCCCAAAAGGAATCACTTGATATTCAAAATGTCCATATCTGGATCGGAAAGCTGTTTTAGGTACATCCTCCGGTTTAATCCGAATCTGGTGATATCCGGACTGGAGATCAATCTTTGAAAATACGCAGGCATCCCTCAACTGATCTAGTAAATCATCAATACGCGGCAATGGATACCGGTTCTTAATAGTCACTTTATTCAACTGTCGGTAGTCAGTGCACAATCTCATGCTACCATCCTTTTTCTTCACAAATATCACCGGTGCTCCCCACGGAGACACACTCGGCCTAATAAAATTCTTCGCAGATAATTCTTCAATGTGTTTCTTCAACTCGGCCAACTCCAGTGGCGACATCCGGTATGGAGCCAAGGAAATCGGCCCCACACCAGGCAATAGGTCAATCGAGAATTCAATCTCTCTCTCTCAGGCGGGAATTCCGGTATCTCATCCGGAAATACATCCTCAAACTCATTTACAACCGGAATAGAAGAAATCTCCTCCTTTTTGTCACCCACCAATCCGCCCAACAAGACATAACCCAAATCTCCAGCCTTCAAGGCTTTCACAGTTTGACTAACAGACAAATACAAAGACGGACAAACAGACGGCCTCTCGTGAGATAGCAACAACCTCTTTCCGCAGCAATCAATCATTGCGCAGTTCCGAGACAACCAATCCATCCCCAAGATTAAATTGACAGAGGCCAGGGGTAAGATAATTAAATCAATGGTGTAACCCCTGCCTAAATAAGTGAACTTCACATCTTCACAAATCCAAGATGATTCACTAACCTTTCTTGTAGCGGTAGTAATACGCATCGGAGGAACCATCCGTGTTACCTTTAAGTCCAACGCCTTAGCCACATAGTCTGCCACAAATGAATGTGTTGCTCCCGAATCAAATAATACAGACAAATCAACATTAGAGAGGAAAATTATACCTTTTACCAAATTCGGAGCCTTTTCAGTACGTTGCGCATTTGTAGTATAAACTCGTCCCACAGTAGGAACAACAGCAATAGGAGTAGCAGTAGTAGTAGCTGGCGGCAAGGCCTGCAGATTCGCAGCCTGCCCCGAAGAAGACGGACAATTTCTAGCAAAGTGGCCATTCCGACCACATTTATAACAAGCTGACGGATCAGCACCACACACACCTTTGTGGTATTTCCCACACTTCCCACATTGTGGGGTAAAATATCTGTTCGCAGCACCACCACCACCAGTGTTTCCACCCCTCTTGAACTGACCAGGAGGCTGCCTTACATGCAACCCCCTACCCCTGTTGTTATTATTGAAACCTCCTCTATTAGCATTTCCAGAAGGACCAGGTGTCCTCTTAACATCTTGTTCTTTTACCTTATCCGATTTTGGATACCTCCCATAAACAGTCTCGACCCTCTTGCATTGGGTCACCAAGTCGGCAAAGTTTCTCACCGCAGTATTAGACATCCTCTTAGCAATCTTCTCACTCATCCCTCTTTGAAATTTAGCTGACAAGAATTCCGGAGTAGGTAAAGTACCTCCATAGTTTGCAAATTTCACAAGCTCATTAAATTTTGCCACATAGGCATCCACAGTCATGACTCCCTGTACCAAACTATCAAATTCACCTTGCTTTGCCTCCCGAACATCACGGGGAAAATATTCTTCATGAAACAGACCTTCGAACAAAGTCCAAGTAATAACCTCACCCTGAATAACAAATGGGCGAGACACATTGTCCCACCATTCCTGGGCATCACCCTCCAGCATATAAACGGAATACAATAATTTTTGTGGATCATGGCATCTCATCACCTGAAAAATCTTATCCATTCCCCTCAACCAAGCAGTAACCTCCTTTGGGTCACTTGACCCCAAAAATGCGGGTGGCTTATGTTTCCTAGAAGATATGAGCCTACGCTCATCATCAGCATTATCAACAACCTGCCCCGCAGCCCCAGTGGATTGGGCAACAGATGATGGATCAGGAACATAGCTAGGGTCAGTAGTAGTATGATGACTAGCCTCACCAGTGTGGTGACTAGCCCCACTCTCCCCCTGTTGAGGAGTAACAGATGGCGTTGGTGTAGGAGTCGCCGTAGCCGTGTGTGGAGGTGAGTTATCCCTCCTAGGACGATCTCTATCCGCCCTCATCTCAGCCATAAAGGCCTGCATCATATCCTGATTGGTCTTCATCAGGTTTTCAGTCATGTTTCTATTTGCAGCCGTCTCCGCCTGCAGAGCATTCAGGACCTGCACCACGTGCTCCACGGCGACCTCGCGCCCTACTCATGATATCTGTACATGTAACACAAAGGAATGAGTTGATCAGACCCACACTAAGGAATCACATATACATTAATCATAAATAGTTCACAGATAGCTATGGCACACAAGATACAACACACACAATCAGAGTTCCCTCACGAAACTGCTCTGATACCATAAAATGTAACAGCCCGTTGTACACCGGTATTGTTAACATTGATTATGATATTAAGCGCAGTTACAATCACAGTGATTAGATTAATTAAATTACGGGCAAATTTTTCTTTTAACATATTCCTTTTCTTACACCAATACATTTTCCGTAATCAATTAAAATAACACTATAATTGTAAATGCAATACGCGGAAGCATACATTTTTGCTAACATCATTCATCTCTCTTTTTATTCAATTCATTTAAACTCACCATCTTACTCTCACCTTTTACCAAGTTATAGTCCTTTACGTTATCTACGCGTGGTTTCAAACCACGCACCATTTGGAGTTCTACCCATCAAGTTAGGCCCCTTTCTTTTTGTCTAGAAAAACCTGAATTTTCGAAAATTACACTGTGGTAATCGATTACCAGTGGGTGGTAATCGATTACCACCTGTCAAAAATGAGGCAGTAGCCAATTTTCTCAATCCTCTGTTCTGGTAATCGATTACCAACTTTGGGTAATCGATTACCTCACATGGTAATCGATTACCAAAGGCCAGTAATCGATTACCATTGAAGACAGTAGCCAATTTTTCGTCCCCTGTTGCATGGTAATCGATTACCATGCCTTGGGTAATCGATTACTATGCAGCAAAATGACAGATTACAGCATTTTAAGCCCCAAAAAGGGTGTGTAATCCATCCCTAACCCCTTGGTACTCCACACAACTCATAATCATGTCCTAATGTAGGCTCTAGGCCCTTCCATCATGCATTTTCCTTAGATTAAACATCATTTACAAAGTCCTCAAATAATGGCCATTTACATACAAATATGGACCATTTTTACAACATGAATACCAAGACTTCAAGGCTATGAATGTGGCAATGGACAAGTCCCATGCTCACTCAAAATATATAGTTATCCATGCCATGAATAATGAAACATAAACAAGACTTAGCATATACTCATGAACACTAACAAAAGCATGGAAATAACATCATGCAATATGTTCATGACCTAAGTCTCAAAATACTAATGTCATGCCATGTGCAATCCAATAGTCCTCCTCCAAAATGTCATGCAATCCTAATGCACCGCATGCCAATCCAATGTCCACTATACGGGCTTCTTGCCCGAAGCTCCTCCCGGCTCATAGTGACCTGAAATGTGGTCCCCCAAACACGGGGTGAGATATACGGATATATCTCAGTAAACCAATGGAGCTAGAGGCTCTCTCCACTCCATGGCTCACTAAAATGTACAAATATGACATCATGTAATATGCAAGTAAAACAATATCACCATCCAACTAGAGACACCCAAGAACATCCACGCATGGATTCATGTTCAAGGACTCCATCATATAACTCCCGAGACAATCCTAGAGCTTCTCCCATGGTTGAGAAAACTCCATGGCAACCCAACCGGAACTCCTCAAGAGACCTATCCGGCGGATGTCCCACGTTTGGCTCATCCTGGAGTCGCTCCCAGAGTCGACCCCATGGCAGTCCAACTGGCACTCCGTCACGAAATGATCCAGCGGATGTCCAAACCCAACACACGTCAACTGGCCAGTGACCAAACAATTTTCACAAAATACAAGCAATATGCATACAAGCACACAATCACACCATGTCATAACCACATCATCCAACCACAAGTGGGCATACGACACCTCCTGCCATACAAAATCCGGACCAAACCTTTCTTTATCGCCTACCTCAGTCCAACAAGTGGGCATACGACACCTCCTGCCATACAAAACCTCATATGGTGCCATACCCAGACTGGAATGAAAACTGTTGTTATAAGAAAATTCCACCAGTGATAAGTACTTATCCCACGCATTACCCTGTTCCAGTGTGCAAGCTCTCAGCATATCCTCAAGTGTCTGTATGGTCCTCTCAGTCTGACCATCAGTCTGCGGGTGATAAGCAGTGCTCAGTCGAAGCTGAGTGCCAAAAGCCTGTTGCAAAGCTCCCCAAAAGCGTGAAGTAAACTTCGGGTCCCGATCGCTCACAATGCTAATCGGTATCCCATGGAGTCTAACAATCTCCTTTACATACAGTGTAGCCAACTTCTCTGTGGTGTAATCCACTCGTACTGGTAGAAAATGTGCAGACTTCGTAAGTCGGTCCATAATAACCCAAATCGAATCATAACCAGCTTGAGTTCGCGGCAATCCAACAACAAAATCCATCGAAATACTCTCCCATTTCCATTCCGGTATATCCAGCGGCTGAAGTAATCCAGCAGGTTTCTGATGCTCTATTTTCACTTTCTGACAAACCAAGCACTTAGATACGTACTCGGCAACATCCCTTTTCATCCCAGGCCACCAGAACTTAACTTTCAAATCTTGGTACATTTTTGTGGCACCTGGGTGGATAGCATATTGACCCTTATGGGCCTCAGTCATAACTTCCTCTGCAAGTTCCTTGGGCACAACAATCCTGCCCTGATATAATAACAATCCCTGTTCATTAACAGATATGCCACTCTGGCCTTTCAAGTACTTTATACTTTCATTTCTGATTTGAGTCTCTTTAATCTTCTCGTGCAGCTCGTTTTCAATCCGAGTCAACTCCATATTACACAATCTTCCTGCAAAGAAATCTATTATTTTCATGTCACGAAATTGCTCAATCAGCATTATCAACAACCTGCCCCGCAGCCCCAGTGGATTGGGCAACAGATGATGGATCAGGAACATAGCTAGGGTCAGTAGTAGTATGATGACTAGCCTCACCAGTGTGGTGACTAGCCCCACTCTCCCCCTGTTGAGGAGTAACAGATGGCGTTGGTGTAGGAGTCACCGTAGCCGTGTGTGGAGGTGAGTTATCCCTCCTAGGACGATCTCTATCCGCCCTCATCTCAGCCATAAAGGCCTGCATCATATCCTGATTGGTCTTCATCAGGTTTTCAGTCATGTTTCTATTTGCAGCCGTCTCCGCCTGCAGAGCATTCAGGACCTGCACCACGTGCTCCACGGCGACCTCGCGCCCTACTCATGATATCTGTACATGTAACACAAAGGAATGAGTTGATCAGACCCACACTAAGGAATCACATATACATTAATCATAAATAGTTCACAGATAGCTATGGCACACAAGATACAACACACACAATCAGAGTTCCCTCACGAAACTGCTCTGATACCATAAAATGTAACAGCCCGTTGTACACCGGTATTGTTAACATTGATTATGATATTAAGCGCAGTTACAATCACAGTGATTAGATTAATTAAATTACGGGCAAATTTTTCTTTTAACATATTCCTTTTCTTACACCAATACATTTTTCGTAATCAATTAAAATAACACTATAATTGTAAATGCAATACGCGGAAGCATACATTTTTGCTAACATCATTCATCTCTCTTTTTATTCAATTCATTTAAACTCACCATCTCACTCTCACCTTTTACCAAGTTATAGTCATTTACGTTATCTACGCGTGGTTTCAAACCACGCACCATTTGGAGTTCTACCCATCAAGTTAGGCCCCTTTCTTTTTGTTTAGAAAAACCTGAATTTTCGAAAATTACAGTGTGGTAATCGATTACCAGTGGGTGGTAATCGATTACCACCTGTCAAAAATGAGGCAGTAGCCAATTTTCTCAATCCTCTGTTCTGGTAATCGATTACCAACTTTGGGTAATCGATTACCTCACATGGTAATCGATTACCAAAGGTCAGTAATCGATTACCAGTGAAGACAGTAGCCAATTTTTCGTCCCCTGTTGCATGGTAATCGATTACCATGCCTTGGGTAATCGATTACTATGCAGCAAAATGACAGATTACAGCATTTTAAGCCCCAAAAAGGGTGTGTAATCCATCCCTAACCCCTTGGTACTCCACACAACTCATAATCATGTCCTAATGTAGGCTCTAGGCCCTTCCATCATGCATTTTCCTTAGATTAAACATCATTTACAAAGTCCTCAAATAATGGCCATTTACATACAAATATGGACCATTTTTACAACATGAATACCAAGACTTCAAGGCTATGAATGTGACAATGGACAAGTCCCATGCTCACTCCAAAATATACAGTTATCCATGCCATGAATAATGAAACATAAACAAGACTTAGCATATACTCATGAACACTAACAAAAGCATGGAAATAACATCATGCAATATGTTCATGACCTAAGTCTCAAAATACTAATGTCATGACATGTGCAATCCAATAGTCCTCCTCCAAAATGTCATACAATCCTAATGCACCGCATGCCAATCCAATGTCCACTATACGGGCTTCTTGCCCGAAGCTCCTCCCGGCTCATAGTGACCTGAAATGTGGTCCCCCAAACACGGGGTGAGATATACAGATATATCTCAGTAAACCAATGGAGCTAGAGGCTCTCTCCACTCCATGGCTCACTAAAATGTATAAATATGACATCATGTAATATGCAAGTAAAACAATATCACCATCCAACTGGAGACACCCAAGAACATCCACGCATGGATTCATGTTCAAGGACTCCATCATATAACTCCCGAGACAATCCTAGAGCTTCTCCCATGGTTGAGAAAACTCCATGGCAACCCAACCGGAACTCCTCAAGAGACCTATCCGGCGGATGTCCCACGTTTGGCTCATCCTGGAGTCGCTCCCAGAGTCGACCCCATAGCAGTCCAACTGGCACTCCGTCACGAAATGATCCAGCGGATGTCCAAACCCAACACACGTCAACTGGCCAGTGACCAAACAATTTTCACAAAATACAAGCAATATGCATACAAGCACACAATCACACCATGTCATAACCACATCATCCAACCACAACCTTCCTCTAGGTGTGGTGGAGCTCACTAGGGATTAAACCCAAGTTCCAAGAGTTTACCTCAATACAAGCAATCCGTTCCAAACGTATGCTCCAATTCAACTTTTCACAATTCCGTCCGTGTGAGGCACCCTACAACAATCATCAAATCCAAATTACACCAAAACTCATTTTTCATGAAAATTCCTCAAATTCCCCTAAGTTAAAAACCTATATTTTTCACCAAAAATTAACATAGCATTTCTAGCTTACAAGCATGATTCTAAGGCCTTTTCATCTAATAGAATTTTTCCATTTGGGCTCTCTATCATCACACATCTAAATTTAAAGCTTAGAACATAAATTTCTAGATCTATGAAATCAACCATCAAAATACCACAAATATACTCACAATCAAGTGTATGCTCACCACCAAGGTTCCACTAAGCCAAAGGAAACCCAAAAGCTCCAAGAACCTCCAAGAACACTATGGGTCGGATCTGATTTTTGCCAAAAAACGCAGCCAAGAGATGGATTCAAGGTTTCTAAGTGTTACCAATGGATCTAGAAGGTTGTTTACAATAGATTTCAACACCAAAATCAAGCGATTTGGTGAAGAATAGAGAAAATGGCAAGATGAGGAGAAATGGCTCTTTGGTTCTTTTTCTTCACACAGAGGGCGCACGGGAATGAAGAAGAAAAGGAAGGAAAGAAAGAAGAAAAAGGGGTGGGGGCCAAGTGACTTCAGTCACACGGGTCCCACATGCGATCTAACTTTAACCCCGATAAAAATTCCGATCATAAATTCTTAATCTACATATTTTTCCAGTCCATGACATATTTTTGTTTCTCCAAAATATTGATAAAAATTTCACACCTATCGGTACACTCACATCACAGTATTTTAACACTTAAAAATCACTATTCATCAATTTTTCCCAAATTTGCCTATTCACTCAATTTTCCGCCCAGATTCCATTTCCAGTATTACTTTTGTCATATGAAATCTCTAACTCAATATTTAAGCCTCAGAACACACGGTTGGCAAATTACCATTTTGCCCTTTTTGCCCATTTTGGCCATAACTCTTGGATTTTCACTAATCCACCAATTTTCCTTTCACATTTTAATATAAAAATTCACATTTAAATATATGAGGTGTTATACTAAGCCCCAAAAACAAAAGGAAATTACAACTTAGAAACTATCAAGCTAGACATATTTCTAGCATCAGCATCTATAAGACCCATCAACTGAAGAGGAGGTTCTATAAAAATCTTTAAATGAAGATTTTCATTATGTCCAGCTTTGGCTAACCAATGAGCACACTTATTGTTATCTCTTTTTGTATGAACAAGATGAATGGTCCAGTTTTCCAGTATGCTTTTAACCATAATCTCAACCTTCTAGTGACTTGAGAGTCTCTAGGATCTTCATGTTGCTCCTTCAAAAACTGGATGGCTTGGCTAGAATCACATTCTACTTCTATCTGTTTTAATCCTGTACCCCAAACCAATTCCAAACCTTCCAATAATCCTCATAATTCTGCATCAAGGGGATTACAAAAGCCTACATCACAATAAAAACCTCATAGAAAGGAACCTGTGTGATCTCGTAAAATACCACCACAACCTGCTTTTTTCAAGCTACTGTAAGAGGCTCCATAACAATTCAACTTCACCCATCCTTGCTTAGGAGCTATCCAACTGCTATCATGTGCATTGAAGCGCCCATGATGAGCTCGAGAGTGCACAATTTGTTGAATAAAATTCCAAATCGTTGCTGTCGATTGTTCTTCACGACGGAAATGATCATCATGAATCTCCAAATTTCTCCATTTCCATAAAAACCAAACAGTATTATAAAATATATCCCTCCAGTCCTTCACTTCATTCGAAACCCACAAGTTCTCTATATTGGGTGACATCCAATCCTGCAAATTCAACATCATAAAAGAGTTTCGTATCGTACCTTTAAACCAGAATTGCCAAATTCTCCTTGCATGTCTACAATCACGTGAAACATGGAGTATAGTTTCTTCATGATTAGGACAGCTAGGACAAATATTAGGACCTCCACTCCACTTGTTAGTTCTGCTACGGACCGATATTTTAGAGAGCAATGTCATCCACAAAAACATTTTCACCCGTTCTGGTCCTTTCCACGTCCAAACTCTGTTCCATAATCTAGCATGAGAAGCTTCTGGAAAATTCATCAGGTTATTGTAAGCAACCTTAACCAAAGAAGTTGAGCTATGGTTGTTGAGATATGTAATTGGTTGTATGAGCAACTAATGTGGAGTTTATAATGCCTTAGGTACTCCCACCCTTTGAGCTAGCTTTTGGGGTGGTGTATCCCAAGGTTCTTTACATGGTATTAGAGACTCGCCATCCCCCACTTTCTCTTGTGGACTCTCTTAGCACAGGTAGGTTGGGCCTGTTGCATCATCCACTCTTCAAGCCCAATGGGCTCTTGTGTGAGGGGGCGTGTTGAGATATGTAGTCCCACATTGGTTGTATGAGTAACTAATGTGAAGTTTATAAGGCCTTAGGCACTCCCACCCTTTGGGTGGTGTATCCCAAGGTTCTTTTCAGTTATTGATCCAAACTAATATATCCTCGCCATTCCTTGGAATAAGCCTTAAGTGATTAGTTACTGCAACAGCCATATCTGAATCGAGGGATTGGTGAACAACTTCAAGATGAAATTCATCATCCACCATATGATTCGCAATTGATTTCTGACTTTTTTCCCACGAAATTTGGTTATTTGACAACTGCAACAAAGTTTTTTCCCATCCCAACCAGTTATCAATCCAAAGCTTCACATCAGAACCATCAGCTATCTCCCATCTAAGTCCATCCAGGAACTTACTCCAACACTTAGCAAGATCACGCCAAAGTTTGGAGTCGTACGATTTTGCTTTTATACCTCTTCTTAGGTCTTGACCTCTACCATACTTGGCTAATAAAATCTTCACCCATAACTCATCTTTCTTGGTTAAAACCTTCCAAGCCAACTTATGCATATAAGCCTCATTTTGGATACGAAGGTTGATTATTCCCAAGCCACTTCTATCTTTAGGTTTGTAATTTGATCCCATGCTACTAAATGAGCATGACTTCTGCTATCCTGAGTGTGTATCCATGTATTTTTGTCCAGGCCAGATGAGGAAATACCTCTAAGTCAAGGAGGCCCTGACACTCATGGTGGTTATTGCTGATATTTATTTGTTGTTGCGGTTTTGTGACCCTTGATGCAATGATATTCAGTGTATGCACATTCTTGGTGTGGGTCGACGTGGATCATGAGATCGAAAATACCCTCTTAGCCTTTTTAGGTTTTGAACAGGGGTTTGATTTCTCGTTGTTTGACGCTCGAATCAGAATGCATTTCATGGATGTGAAATTTGGTGCTATGGAGTTTGATTTACAAATAATTAAATGTGGGATGGACCCCGTTTGAGTTTCTGGTGCTGCATTTGGGTGGCCATTTCTTTTGGTCTTTCCTTTGGAGATTTCTATTTTTGTGATGCCTGAGAATGGAATGACGAATTAGATTACTGTGGGTTGTCAATCTATTCTTGTCATCCTATTGGTCTATTCAAGACACAGCCTCGTGTATCTATGATAAGAATATAAGATTTATGGTTAACTACTATAAGCTTTGTCATGGCTAGCATTATTGACTTGTATATGATTTTGCAAAAGCATTTTTTCTTAGAGCATTAGAAATTGGGCTTTATGTTTATCATGTGACATAATCTAATTTCATTTTCCTACACACACATCAAAGTGGTGGGGTCCACATTTTTTCCCTTCTCTTTCATCATTTCACTTTCTCTCCCCTTCTTATTGTGTGGGTAGGAAAATCAAGTTGGGTCATGTAACATAATAATCATAAAACCCTTAGAAATTAAGGATCATTTTTCCAAGGAACTTTCTTGATTTGCAGAGTCAGAGCTCTGCAAATTTGCCCTTCAAAAGTTGAACTATGACTATTTGTTTTGGAAATAGAAATGGGTCATCATTGTGTTTCTTCTTGTGCATCTTTATTGTTAATGAGGGGTTTTGAATAAATATATCTCCTGGGGGATTAGATTATTTGGTTTCGTACATTCTTATCTGTCTATGTTTTTGGTTTCATTCTTTATGGATATTTGTCCATTGTAACATTCTGTGGCTGTTTCCACCGTGAGTGTATCATGATGGACAGGTGAGCCCCATCACGCATGCATACACCACAATGGGGATCTCCTGTTCTGATTACATATCCACTACATAAAATAAACATTCCTGTGAAGATTTGATTAGTATGACTTGACAAAGCATGTAAATTTTTCAGTGGCACCAGAGTCAGTTCATTCTAGTTTACTTTTGATGATTTGATGCCAGGAATTAATACATTTGTTTCAGTTTCAGATGATGATTATTTCATTGCACATTTGATCTGTATGGATATACTTAAGAATATGGTAGATGTGGCTAGGGGTGTTCGCGATCTAGATTGGATCGGTTTTGAAAGCAAAAATCGTCTGATTCAATCTTTCAGTTTGATCATGTCATCATCCATCCGGTTTGGATTTTTTTTAAAATCCGATCCAATCCAATTTTTTCCTGTTTGGATTGGATCGATTTTGGGATTTTTGAAAATCCTAAAATTATTTTCATGATTATTATGCAAATAACATTTTTTGTATATATTGGCTCCGTAACAAAAAAAATTGAAATACAAAAAATTTGAAGCTCTACACAGATAAGATTTGTGTTGATGAGATGTGACTATTTTTTTTTTTAGGTTTAGGTGATGGATTAATGGGTCTTGGGTTTAGAAATTTTTGAGTTATGATTGGGGAAAGACTAAGTAGGTAGAGAGGAATTAATATATTGGATCGGTTTGGGTTGGATCGGTTTTCATAAACTCATCCGAAAACCGATCCAATCCAATTAAAATTTGTGATTTTTTTTTTGGTTTATTCGGTTATTTGTTTTTCGGTTCGATTATCGCGGTTTATATCGGTTGATGAAAACTCCTAGATGTGGCTGAGTATGTTGCTAGGCTTGGGAAGAAATGTAGTGATCCAATTTTGAAAGGTTTTGAGAATGACTTTTATGAGTTCATCACTATGGGTGTGGATCCATATGGGTGGAAATTCACTTGCAAGAAGATGAAAAAAAAAATCAAAAGGATGGAAAGGTTATATCAACTAATGAAAGTTTGTAACAAGAGATGGAAGTGCTTGCTGATCTTGAGCAAACTCTTACAAGAATGAAAAATAGTGGTGAGTCTGATGTTGTAACTTTAATTGAGTTTCAGAAGAAGGTTGGATGGAAGAGACATGAGGTGAATAACTTGCAGGATATTTCTCTATGGAACAGGACATATGACTATGCCATCAACATGGGAGGAGACCATCACAATGTTCATGGCAATGGGAAATTTCACTATATTATCCACCTTTTGCATAATAAAGTTTTGGGAAATTTTGTTAGGGTTCTTTATTTTCCTTTCTTGCAACATCTTTACCAACCTCGAGGGAGATGCGTGATACACTCAATGACTTCGTTCTTTGTCCATGGACTGTGATATCGTGAGTCAGCAACTTAACTTACATGTGAGATCCGTTAATGACGGCTTTGAAGCTCCACTAACAGAAAGATTAACGTGGGCCTAATTTAAAAAAATTAGGAATCATAAATCCCTTTTTTTACATGGGGACTAAACAGGATATTGTGAAATTTTATCAAAAAGTATAGAAGTATTTGTGATGGAAGATTATTGGTTAATCTGTTTAAATATACTAATCATTCAATTCATCACTTCAGTTATGTAATCTGTTCCGGATGGCCCAACTACTAGAACGGCCCACCTACACAGGCCCAATCCCCAGCCCCATCCTACGTCAGCCCTAAGGGCTGACGTGGACCCTCGCGTCCTTCAAGGCTGCAACACACCCGAGAGATACACCGGAATGTCCTACCTTGGGACGTTAACCACCAAAGGCAGTCGCCACAGGTATCACAAAGGGAAACTCTCCCTTTACCCAATACTAGCGTCGCCAATTGCAGAAGGTGCAGCGCTGCCACAACGTCAGCGCCAACACCGCCCAACACTGCTATCATTGTATATCCCAAGGAGGGTTGACCCCCCTCTCACCAATCCACACCATGATCCTTATAAATAGCCCCATGGGCACAGTTAGAAGGGATTATGTATCGTTATATTGCCCATTTACTTTAAGTCATCTTCTTCATTACACCCCTTGTTCTAATCCCTTGTTTATTATCTAAGCATTGCTTGGCACAATACTCTTTGGCCTGGTCTATACCAAAGCTAGGAGTATTCCCCATATAGTGACTCATCCCTAAAGGGAACATAGTGGGCTTATAGCACCCTACGGTACATTGGCGCCGTCTGTTGGAAACTATAAACTTCTATTCCCATTCTCTTTCCAGTGAGTCAAAGACATCCCTTTTTCTTCAAAGAACTACAACATGGTTGTTATCACAAGAAGAGCGGAGCAGACCAGAGCTAAAACCCCTGAAGGGCACGTACAAACAATTCATCCTGACTCACCGCCGTCCATGCAGTCAGCCCTAGCTGAACGAGGCGCCGGCGAGGCCCATCTCCTTATTATTCAGTCACTTAGTGCACAACCACTTGCCCAAGGTGCTGGAGAGACACATGTAAACCGGCGCGTCATTATACGAGAGGCTCAAGGAGAAAATTTAGTCCAGGCTCAACCACCACCACCCGGCGTCCAGTACGGAATGCCGCTACCCACTGCTGGCCAACAAACACTTTCGCCAGTTTACCAGCCACAACCCGCCCAGAGCCAACCCCTTCCCCTGCCTAATGACTTTCACATGCCTGGAATCAACCCATACCTCTCCAGACCCTATGGACATAACGTACTACAGCCTTTCCCCACACCATTCCCCGTGGGTTACCCGTTCCATGCGTATGCAATACCGCCTTATAACCCTATTATCCCACAGCCCCGAGGGCCCTATATGAACCCTGACCAACCCCAACACGCTCCCCATCAAGGGCCTACCCTGTCATACTCTGTAGAAGCCCCAATCGAACCCCACCAACCCCCACACCGTCATGCCCATAACCTTGACCCACGGGCAACGTACGCTACTACGTCGGGGCGCAACAAACCATTAACCGACGTTTTACGTCTGACCCCCATACCACTTGGATTCAAGGGCCCCTCCAATATCATCACGTACGTGGGGGAGACTGACCCCTTATAATGGATTCAAAAATTCGAAGCGGCGATGACTTTGCATGGAGAAACTGACCTTCTCATGTGCCAAACTTTTCCAACGCTCCTAGGTGGAAGGGCTTTGACATGGTATACCATTCTACCGACTGGTAGCATAGCGTCCTGGGATGATTTGGCCATCAAATTTTAAACTCATTTCGCAACCAGCCATCCCGTCCCAAAATTCGTACACTCTCTAGAGAAGATCCGACAACAATCTGGTGAATCCCTCAGGTCCTTCCTAGACCGCTTTGATAAGAAGGCCTTGCAAGTTCAAGGGCTAGACCCTAACGTACAAGTCCATATACTCCTCTCGGGCTTAAGGCAAGGGGCATTTTCTTATGAGCTAGCCTGCCATGAAATCACGGATTTAGAAGGAGTCAAGAAAAAGGCTCAGGAGTTCATGAGAATCGAAGAATACAAAGGAAGTCGAGTCGGCGACGCCCAGAATCAAGAGACGAAGGCCGCCACGAATAAAGACCATTCAGATGAAAGGAAAAAAGGACACAAACCCTCCAAGAATTCTAGTCGCCCTTCAGGGCGTGACACATCAGGACGCCCAAATCATAGCGTCTTACAAACGCAGTATAAAGAAGAGCCCAAGAGCAATCCTCAGCAACAAGAGCCAGCCAGAGAAGCTCCCCGTACTACAAGTTTCACCGTAGTAACGGGCACAGTACTGAAGAATGCCGACACCTCAAAAATGAAATTGATGGACTCATCAAAGGTGGGGCGCAGAGGAGACTGGTGATAACTCCCAGGGAAACGAACCTTCAAGGCGATACCGCGAGCGATGCAGATCGCCAGAGAGGCGACGGACCAACCAGTCCAGTTACCGCCCCCACGACGATCAAAGCATATGAGGGAACTCCCCAAGAGGCCAAGGAACGCGTGCAAGCCCTCCTCGTCGAAGAAGGCGAGATGAGGAAGAAGAAGACGCAGCTGTTGTCAAGCATGGGGTGATAAACACGATTTCTGGCGGTCTGGGTGGAGGCGGAGAAAGCTCTAACGCCAGGTTCAGACATTTGAAACAATGTTTAGCCGTATCTGGTAAGGTTATCAGCAAAGGGAAGACATATTCCGATGCTTCCAGACCCCAAGTCGTTTGGGATTACTCTGACTTAGGCAACGTCCTCCCAGGACATGATGAGCCCTTCGTCATCCAGGCAATCATAGCCAACTTTGGCGTAAACCGTGTGTTCGTGGATCATGGAAGCTCCGCTGATATCTTATTTTTACCATGCTTGTTGGCTTTAGGATTTACTGTCAATAACTTAACACCAGTTTCAGGTGAACTCTCAGGTTTCAACGCCACAACTACAAAACCACTGGGAATGATAAACCCGTGTTTATCATTGGGAACGCCACCCACATGAAAGTCTGCAAATATTCAATTCTTTGTCTTGGACACTCCTTCCGTGTACAACTCGATACTCGGGAGAAGGATGTTTGCTTCTTTCGAGGCGAGCGTATCCCATCCGCACCTGACGATGAAGTTCATAGCCAAAGATAACAAGGTTGCGACTGTGAGAGGAGACCAATCAGTGGCCAGGAGCTGTTACAACATATCCCTGTGACCAGCAACCAAAGTCACCTTCAAAGACCAACCAGCGCCTGTACTTGCACTAGCCCAGCCAACCGACGGATTCCCCAGCCAGGGAAAGCAGGAACGCGACTAGTGTTTCCTCGTAGAATTTGATGCGAGGGATGACCCCGGAGTCGAACACTCCAGGCCCACTCCTGACGGAGCTTTAGAGAATGTCACTTTGGGCAATGTCGATCAGACCACTACCATTGGGGCAACCATTGGCCCAGAAATCAAAGGTAAACTGATCAAGTTACTCAAGGAGTACAAAGACTTGTTTGCTTGGAAACCCTCTGACATGCCAGAGATAGACCCAGAATTGTGTTGCCACCGGTTATCCATGGACCCAAAAGCCAAGCCTGTCGCCCAAAAGAAGAGGAAGTTTGGACCAGATCGCCAAAAGATCATCGATGATGAAGTCAAGCGGCTCCATGATGTTGGCTTCATCAGAGAGATCAAGTACACTACTTGGTTGTCCAATCCAGTACTTGTAAAGAAGCCCAATGGGGCATGGAGAATGTGCATTGATTTCTCCGATCTGAACAAAGTATGTCCCAAGGACGCCTATCCTTTTCCCAGCATCGACTAATTGGTCGACAACGCTTCAAGTTTCAAAATGTTATCGTTCATGGATGCTTATTCTGGCTACAACCAAATACCACTCCTGGATGAAGACCAAGATAAATCGGCGTTCATCACTCAAAACGCCAACTATTGTTACACTATGATGCCTTTTGGTTTAAAAGACGCCGGTGCCACGTATCAACGAATGATGAATGAAGTTTTCCGAGACTTGATCGGCGATTGCATCGAAGTCTAAATAGACGACATGATCGCCAAATCAAGAACGCCAGACCAACACCTGACCGACCTCCAACGCGTGTTCGACAGGTTAAGGAAGTTCAACATATGCCTAAACCCTAGCAAATGTGCATTCGGCGTCCCCGCAGGAAAATTCTTGGGCTTCATGCTTACTGAGAGGGGCATCGAGGTCAACCTAGACAAATGCAAGGCGGTCATAGACATGCGGAGCCCACAGACAGTCAAAGAAGTCTAACAACTAATTGGAAGGTTGGTAGCCCTCACCCATTTTTTTGCAAGTTATGCCCACAAATCTCTCCCACTTTTCAGCCTCCTCAAAAAAGGAGCCACCTTCCGGTGGTCTGAAGAATGTGAAGCAGCATTCCAAGAGTTTAAGAAGGCCCTTGCTTGCCCACCTGTGCTCGCCAAGCCGGACAATGGAGAAATGTTGTACTTATATCTCGCAATGAGGCAGTCAGTGCAGCTCTGATTAAAGAATCCAAAGAAGGCCAGAAACCCGTGTAATTCGTTAGCAAAGTGCTACAAGGCGCAGAGCTACGTTACCAGCAGGTAGAGAAGGTAGCCTTGGCACTCATCTTCGCGGCGTGAAGGTTAAGATCCTATTTCCAGTGCCACCCAATCACTGTCAGAACCAATCAGCCAATCCGACAAGTCTTGCATAAGCCTGACCTGGCAGGAAGGATGATGTCTTGGGCGATCGATCTGTCAGAGTACCAAATAGCTTACGAACCAAGAGCCGCCATAAAGGCCCAAGCTCTCACCGATTGCATCGCCGAGATGACGCAAAATGTATCACCCAAGGACCAGACCCAAACAGTGCCGCCCTCAGAGACGTGGAAGCTATACGTTGACGGTTCATCTAACACCAAGGGGTCAGGGGCGGGGATGATAGTCGAAAACCCCGACGGCGTAGCCATCGAACATTCGTTGTCATTCGAGTTCAATACTACAAACAATCAGGCAGAATATGAAGCTGTGATAGCCGGGCTAACCCAAGAAAAAGAATTGGGAGCCCGACGCCTTAAAGTCTTCAACGACTCCCAACTAGTGACGTCTCAAGTTTCCGGCGAATACTAGACCAAAGGACCATTAATGTGCCGGTATCTAGAGAAGGTCAAAGAGCTAATTCAAAGTTTTGAAAGTGTTGAGGTGGAGCACATCAGGCGTGCAGAAAACACACGGGCGGACATTCTCGCCAAACTAGCAAGTACCAAAAGCCCTGGCAACAACCGTTCCGTGATCCAGCATAATATGCCAAACCCATGCATAATTATGAGCATATCAGAGCCAGCCACTGGAGTCACTGAGGAAACCTGGATCACACCTATAATCAACTACTTGGCCGAAGGAGCCCTACCCCCACTTTTAAAATGTCTGAAACCAGTTGATGTCCAGTACGTGTTGGAAGAAATCCATGAAGGAATTAACGGCCATCACATGGGCGGCCACTCCCTGGTGAGGAAAGCACTGAGAGCGGAGTTTTACTGACCAACCATGGAACATGACGCCCGCGAACATGTAAAGAAGTGTGACAAATGTCAGAGGTTCACCGACATACACAGAGCACCGCCTGAAGAGCTAACATTAATCACCTCTCCTTGGCCCTTCTACAAATGGGGAATCGATATTCAGGGTCCTTTCCCCATGGCGGCTAGCCGAGTCCAATGGCTGATTGTCGCCATAGACTACTTCACCAAGTGGGTAGAAACAGAACCTTTAGCCACGGTCACATCCCAAAAAGCAAGAAAGTTCTTTTGGAAAAACATTGTCTACCGCTTTGGTATCCCTAGAGAAGTCATCACGGACAATGGCACTCAATTTACCGACGGAAAATTTCGAGAGTTAATGAGCAATCTACAGATCCGACACCACTTCACCGCCGTCGAACACCCTCAATCCAACGGTCTCGTAGAGTCGGCCAACAAAATGCTGGGGAAAGGAATTAAGAAGAAGTCAGAAGCACACAAAGGCGCCTGGATAGACAACCTCGACAATGCGCTATGGGGATACAAGACTACCGCACAGTCGTCCACCGGGGAGACGCCCTTCAGAATGACCTATGGAACCGAAGCTATGATCCCTGTTGAAATTGGTGAACCTTCCTAGAGGCGAGAACACGTTGCCGAGATCACCAACATTCAAAATTTGAAAGAAGCTCTGGACCTATTGAAAGAGCTCAGAGGTCATGCCGCTCAGACTGACCGCCAGAGCAAGGAAAGATCAGCCACCAAGTACAAGAAGAAAGTCGTTCCCCGTAATTTTCAAGAAAAAGAGTTGGTACTACGAAGGGCAGACATAGGGAATAAGAACGCCTGTGAAGGAAAACTCGCCCCTAACTGGGAAGGACCGTACCGGATAACTAACAAGCTGGGGCAAGGAGCTTACTCCCTTGAGACATTGGCTGGGAAGGCGGTACCAAGGGCATGGAATGCAGATAAACTCAAGAAGTATTATAGTTAAGCCATCCAACATGTAGCACTTCCTGCACTCTTTTCCTTTCTTATGTTTTTATCCCGGTGGGTTTTTACTAGGAAAGGTTTTTAATGAGGCAGAATTTAATGTTCGTAATAAATGGATCGCCAATTCGCCCAAAGCTTTGTTTAAAGATGGTCAATTACAGGGACGGTTCTCACCCCCTATTTAGTTGGACTGGGATGGCTCTCACCCCCAGCCAACGCCCAATTACAGGGACGGTTCTCACCCCCTCTTTAGTTGGACTGGGATGGTTCTCACCCCCAACCAACGCCTATCAATGAAGGTCCTAACCCCCAGCCAACACACAACTAACTCGACAAACATTCATTTGAAGGCAAAAAGGATGCAGAGAGAGAAAAAGGAAATTCATTAATATTCAAAAAATCTACGGCCGACATGCCGACCGCGGGCAAAAAGAAAAAGCAAATAAAGTCTAAATCTAGGATGCAAATATAACCGCCTCGACATCTTCAGCCTAACCGGTCATGTTCTTCTCAACCTCTGGAGCATTCACCACTTGGGCTTGAACATCCATCGCCTGCTCAGAAACAACCACGCCAACACCAACACCCCCAGCCAACGCACAACTAACTCGACAAACATTCATTTAAAGGCAAAAAGGATGCAGAGAGAGAAAAAGGAAATTCATTAATATTCAAAAAACCTACGGCCGACATGTCGACCGCAGGAAAAAAGAAAAAAGCAAATAAAGTCTAAATCTAGGATGCAGATATAACCGCCTCGACATCTTCAGCCTAACCGGTCATGTTCTTCTCAACCTCTGGAGCATTCACCACTTGGGATTGAACATCCATCGCTTGCTCAAAAACGACCACGCCAACACCACCACCCTCACCTGCCATATCAGGCTCAATCAACACCTTGGCGGAAGACACAGCCGACACATCACGCCCATCATTGGCCCTATGATCATCATGACTGTCAGTCACTGGAAGTGTTCCCCGCGCAACTTCATCGTCATCAGTTTCAGGCGCCTCCTCAATCACCTTGACGACATCACCCTGAAGGCGCTCAATAATTTTCCCACCCTCCACATCATAGACAAGATCGAAACCCGTCAGGTCAGCATCGGGATACCTGACAGCAACCTGCTGAAGGGTGTTGTTGAAAGCATGATTCATCATGTTGGCAAGAGACTCATCCAGTTTTTCGACTTGAACAATAGCCTTCTTAAGGTCCTCGTCTTTGGCGTGAAGACACCCTTGAGTGGAAAACAAGTTAGCAGACAGCTCATCCTTCTCAGCCTGGAGAACGTCCTTCTCTTTCTTAACATCCTCCAACGATTTATCAAGGGCTTTCTTCTCATCTGTCAGCCGCTTCACATTTTCATCTGCCTTTATTAGCCGCTCTGACAACAGCTGGATGGAAGTTTTCTTGTCAGAAATGTCTTTGCCAAGACGCCCCACCTCAGCGGTAAGACCCTCTACTCGTCGCCCAAACTCGTCAAGGCGATCTTCCTGCAAGGAGCACCGCTCATCTACAGCAAGGGAGATCTCCTGCATCCCAAAGATACGACCAACAGCCACTTGAGTGCAGTCCATCAATTGTTGACGATCCAGGCGTGGTGGGGCCACCATCTTAGGATGCCCGACATTAGGATATCCTCTCATAAGGTCCCTTTCTGTCAGAGTAAGGGCCCTGCCAACAGGAACTGCAGCAGCAGGAAGAGAACCTTGAACCTCCGAGGGCTTTAGACCCTGATCACCCCAGGTCGAAGGAGGATCGACCGCCTGATCACTCTCGACGGAGTTACCACCAGTATGCCCGCCCTCGAAAGATTCATGGCGTGAAGATCTTGAAGGACGAGTTGGTGATAAGCTCGTAGCCGCACCACTTTTCAGACCAGACCCCCCCTGAGCAGGCGATCCACACCCCGGTGTTGACTCGCTCGTTGAAGAGTTACTCGCCATGCCCGAAGGGTCTCTAATTATAGGGCGATTGGCCCTCTTCTCCAACTCTCCCGCAGGAATGTCAGCAGCAGAGCGAACCTTGGCCTTTTTAATCGTGGGCGCCAATGCTTTCCCCTTGCCCGTATCCTTTGGGGCAGGGTCGGGTTAAGCTTGAGGAGCATCGCCCTGCCGGGCTTTTAGCCTCGCCGCCGCCTCACGTGCAAGCTTTAGGGACTCAACCACCATACTTCCAACTGCAAACACTTAAAGAAAAGTTAATAAGTGCTGCATAGATAAGAAGGGCGTTAGAAGCAACAAAGAAGATCATCACAAAATTAATCACTCAGAACGCCATCACACCTCTATGGCACAACACTTGCTTCGTAGGCCACAGTTCCAAAAAACCCTTTACTTCCACAAACCAGCCAACCACCTTACGCTCCCCAAGAGTCAAACTCCCAAACGTAGAAGAAAATCGACCAGCGGGCACTCCATAATGGGCTTTAGTCAAGTACAGGGGAAACCAGCACTCTCTGCTCGCCGGATCGACGAAGAAAGGAAGCTCTCCCTCGTCCAACGTGGGTTCAATCCAAAAATAGGTGTGTTTCAAATTCTTCTACGAGTTGGCGTACTGAGCAAATATCGCTCCTAAAGCGGTTCCCGCCTTTAATGAAACTCATCCAAGTTTCTTCTTTGAAGATACCTGGAAGCAGTAAAAGAACAACCGCACATAAAACTCCCATCCGAAATACCGACATATACTCTCAAAGACCCGAACGAACGCCCAGGCGTTTGGATGCAACTAAGAAGGCGCAACTTGTAAGTGGGATAACACTCCCATCTCAAACTCAGTTAGTGGGAACCTCACTTTTTGATCCGTAAAGTGAGTCTTGTAAACCATGAAACGCCACTGAGATTTCGCCGTATTACTAGGCGCGTCACAAGCATGACGATCACTCGTAACTGCGAACGTCTGCCACTTCGCTTCATTTGCACCATTTTCAGTAATCATGAAGCTAGGCTCAGGTTTGTAGTGGCGACGCAAAGTGTCCCGGTCAGCATAACTTGATGATGAAGCAGCTATCTCCGAGTCAACCTAATCCCTCGCCTCGAGACGAGTGTCCGATTGAACAATCTCCGTTAGTCAAGAAAGAATCCTACCTGGAGTGATAAATACACAGTCAATCCTCAATACTTCACCAAAGCCAAGACGACCACTGTGAAGAGAAGAGAGACTCCACCTCGCCCTATCCCCCACCTCCGCAATCGCCAACACCCTCACCAATTACTACAAGAAAAAATAACGGGCAATCAAACTACTTACCATCGGAATAAGAGGTTTCTGAAGAGCTTGAAGTGTAAAAATCTGAGTAGCTTAAAGAAGAAGGCCACCAAGCAGGTGGTATCTTATAAAGCCCTAAGTCTTCATATATGGCGTCCCACACACCATACTTCACAAGACGTCCATCTTCCGGATGTAATCTACCTAGTCGGTTCTCCATCGTCATATTTGAGGAGGAGGTTTTTTTTTTCATTATTCAGCTTTCAATTGACATCAATGAAATAGGCACTTAAGCAAACATAACCCTTAAAAAAAAAAAAAAAAAGAGTAACCCGCGAACCCGCGAGCTGGCTCGTTTGAGCTCGGGTTGGCTCGGGGTCGGGCTAAATCGAGCTGACAGCTCATTTTTACCAACCCAATATTTACGGCGGTGTAAAAATCTGAGTAGCTTAAAGAAGAAGGCCACTAAGCAGGTGGTATCTTATAAAGCCCCAAGTCTTCTTATATGACATCCCACACATTACACACCATATCTCAAAGTCCATCTTGGACTCGGTCATATTTACGGAAAAAAACGTAGAAATTTTGGGTATATGGCCCCTCGAAGTGCTGAGAGCAACAGGAGAATTAACAGTCGGGTGAGAAGGCTTATAGTAATATTCTATAGGGCAATTTTGTGGAAGACGATTAATAGAGGACAAAGGACGAACAAGTTGCCCTACCCCAAGGGCAGAACGCCGAGAAGCATAGCGGTATGAACCTCTATTTCGCCTGGTTGTACGAACAGAAGGCCTTGAACCACGACGACGTGAAGGGTGAGCCCTAACCCTCTCACTGGAAACCCCTGACCGTCGCCCTCTAGATCTGACAGGCTGACACCTACCAGATCCAGATGCGGCCTCACCCCCTAACTCTCGACGCTCTCCACGCAGTCGAGAACCAGACGCTTCACCCAAATAAGGAATTACAGGCCCCAAAGCCCTTGCAGGTAAGAGACTCTGAATCTCTTCTTCGGAAAACCCCAGAAGTTGTGGGATTTTACCATGGGGCAGTGACTCCACCCCCGGAACTAAAGAGCGGTAAGATGAAAAGGACCTGCTGCTCCCCCCACGATTAGCAAGATTGTCCCGCATAGATAGCCCCACTGTATAGCCTTCAACTGAGTCAAAGGCCTCATCAAACTCTTGCTCCTTGACCTCAAACCTTGGCTCAAGCAAAACCAACCCATGAACGCCCATGACCCTTACTGTGCCCAGAAAAAGAAGAAGAAAAGCTATACAGAGAAACACAAGGAATATCAAAAGAGAGGGTAAGACACTATACTTGAAAGTTATGCAGAGTCATGGAGGAAGAAAGACCAGCTTGGACACTACGGTAAAGAATAAACTGAAGCAATACCTAGCGCAGAAAATGGCCTCAGGAAGACCGGTTTCCCCCTTTTAAAGAAGAAAGGGAGCGCAAGGTGTCACTCGCGTACACTACACTGCCTCTTGATTTTCTGACCGTTAGATGTTGCAACCGTCATTGATAGGCGGTTGTGATAGGGGGCCTGATGGTAATTTCATGTTAATACCAATCACGTCGCATAAATGCCCCGTACCTCGAAACGATGCAACTGCTTGTAATGATGAAGAATCCGTCATTATTACTTGCACGAAAATCCAAGAGACACCCCCATGTCAGAAGAATGAAAAACCTGAAGTACCCTTAGAAGAGTGAAAGAGAAACTGTTGCTATTCCAGCGCCAGTCAAGAGACGCCCCAAAACTCTAAGCGGGCGGTGCCAACTGGAGAACGCCCTCGCACAAATCGAGAGACGCCCCCAAACTCTAAGCTGACGGTGCAAACTAGAGAACGCCCTCGCACAGATCGAGAGACGCCCGAAATCCATCATTTGGCGACACTAATAGGACAAGGAGGAAGAGATACAAACATAAGTCTACCACTACAATTTGGCGACAGCACTACATGTCGCATGACAACCAATCAAGAAGATCACCCTAAAGGTAACGCCCAAAGACTTTAACTTGGCACCATCCTAGGCATGCTACCAAGCTGGGGGGCTCCTGTTCCGGATGGCCCAACTACTTGAATGGCCAGCTACTCAGGTCCAATCCCCAGCCCCATCCCACGTCAGCCCTAAGTGCTGACGTGGACCCTCGCGTCCTTCAAGGCTGCAACACACCCGAGAGATACACCGAAATGTCCTACCTTAGAACGTTAACCACCAAAGGAAGTCGCCACAGGTATCACAAAGGAAAACTCTCCCTTTGCCCAATACTGGCGTCGCCAATTGCAGAAGGTGCAGCGCTGCCACAACGTCAGCGCCAACACCATCCAACACTGCTATCATAGTAGTGTATCCCAAGGAGGGTTGATCCCCCCTCACTAATCCACACCATGATCCTTATAAATAGCCCCTCATGGGCACAACTAGAATCATGTTATGTATCGTTATATTGCCCATTTACTTTGAGTCATCTTCTTCATTACACCCCTTGTACTAATCCCTTGTTAATTATCTAAGCATTACTTGGCACGATACTCTTTGGCTTGGTTTATACCAAAGGTAGGAGTATTCCTCATATAGTGACTCATCCCTAAAGGGAACATAGTGGGCTTATAGCACCCAATGGTACAGTCTCCTTGGTCAGGTTCAGTATCCGGATACATACCATAAAGAAACTCAATATTAGGATTGATATATTCCTTTTCATGAACGGTTAAATTCGTTGATCGATCATGCTTCCTCCTTTTAATTCCCAATGTCTGTTCATGAACTCCCCGGCATTCTTTGCAGTGCGAATTGATTTTTTTCTGCCTAATAACTGATAATTCTAAGAGCTATATTTGCGTGCTCAAGGGGGCTTTAGCTTTTGTTAAGATTTCTTTGTATAGTATTATAAAATTATTTTAACGATACATATTTATTTTCTATTCCAGGTTTTATATGTTTTCATAGAATTTGTTATAAAATTAGTTTCTTTGTATAATATTATAAAATTAATTTCTATGCCTAATGACCCTTGTGCCAGACTAGTAGGAATAGGGTACAGTTTATGACAAATGTTCTTTTTTTTTAATCTAAAGTTACTTACAAGATAAAGTTAAAAGTTGTCTGATAATTACGTACAAATTTAAGTTTAAAAATTATTTAAAAGTACATATTTCAAGAAAATTATATTTTTCTTTATTTCTATAGCTCTTCAATTTTTAAAAAAGACACGCAATTCAAGAAAAAATATGTAAGAGCTCAAAAAAACTCCTCATATAAATTTTTAATTTTTAATTTTTTTGTTATTATAAAAAAGAATTTTTTATTATAAGAACTTTTCCGAAAACCTGTTTGGTATAACTTATGGTTATAACTTATGAGTTAAAAAAAATCCAAAGTCACTAAAAAGACTATCTTTGAAGAACTGTCGTGGTACTTTCATCGCTGTTGAAACTGGGGTAGCCCCAGCAAAAGGTTCATTTCCATATTGTTCTTGGTCATATCATTTGTGCCATGAAATGGGTATGGAAGTTCAAGAAGTTAAGCCAAGTAGACCTTACAAGAAATGGAAAGTTGTTGTGGGAGCCAGTTTCAGAAATGGCTATGAGGAAAAGGGGTCGACAAAATGTGCTTCAAAATCAGTAGTGTCCAATGGAAATGATATCATTGGACTAGACCAAAAGCTTTCCGACACAAGTGGAGTACAAACCAGGGCACCAACATTTGACGCGAGAAACTTTTTGATTAGAAAGCCATGACAGAAATTAGAAAGAAACTGGAAGAGATGAAGTTGTCATCTGGAGCTGCAGCAGTTGCAACTATGAATGTTTATGGTCTTCAATTAGAGCATGGATAAACCGGTCTAATCTCAATATGTAAAGAACCAATTCAACCCAAAAGCTTAACCTGTTGGATGAGGCTACATTAATGGTTTTATATACCTCAACAAGCCCCCTCACACGAGAGCCCACTGGGTTTGAAGGGTGGAAAATGCGCAAGCCCACCTATCTGTGCGAACAAAGAAATTCCACTTGAAAGAAAGTGGGGGCGGCGAGGATCGAACCCGGTTCACGAGACTCTGATACCATGTAAAGAAACAATTCAACCCAAAAGCTTAAGTTGTTGGATAAAGTTACATTAATGGTTTTATATATCTCAACACAATAACTGTTCCAAATCTTGACTTTCATGACTTTGATAAAGATAGGTTAGAGGAATGCTTTAGGCCGAAGCAAATATGGGCCCTCTGTGATGAGGAAGATGGAATGCCACGATTATATTGTTTGATCCGTGAGGTTATTTCTTTTAATCCATATAAGATTCATATCAGTTACTTGAGTTCC
Source organism: Gastrolobium villosum (assembly GCA_032173675.1). Taxonomy (NCBI): domain Eukaryota; kingdom Viridiplantae; phylum Streptophyta; class Magnoliopsida; order Fabales; family Fabaceae; genus Gastrolobium; species Gastrolobium villosum. The sequence continues at coordinate 106,021 of JAVKPL010004327.1, forward strand.
AAAAATGATAATGAGTTTGGCTTTGTAAACTAACTTGATTAAGGTTTTACCAAATCTTGCGGAAATTTCAGGGCTTGGAATTCTGATGTTGTTGACCAAGTTAACATATTCTCATGTTCTAAGCTAGGAGAAGGCTGGTCGAGGTGGTTGTGTTCGCATACATCCCCAGAAGTGGAGATATTTGAGCTGTTTATCGAAATTGGTCACCAGACTGGAACAGATCTATTCCAGATGAAGTGAGGTATCAGTATGAAATTGTGGAGGTGATGGATGATTACTCGGAGGAACTTGATGTTTGTGTTACTACCTTTATTAAAGTGCCATATTGCCATTTCGGCATATGCAGTTGTCGCTAAAAGTAATAAAGTGTATCGGAGTACGAAATCGTTCATTAGAATTTCACCCACTAGTTTATTACTTTTGCTTTATTTGGACGACCAAAGACAAGAATGTTTGAATTAAAATTTAAAACCAACTAATAATAAAATAACAAAATTAATAACACAAGAAAGTAAATTGAAGGTTGTTTTGGAAATCACAGAGGAAGCATTTAGGACTTTGATTTTCCCTAATTTTTCCTTTTATGTTATGAATTAAACCTTTCATTAATTGTCCTTAATAAATTATTAATCGATTCCTCTAAATTAATTAGGACTCAATCCCTTAACATCTTAATTCTTTATAAATTGTCATAAAAAAGTAATATTTCTCATTAACATATAGCCAAAAGAGGACGATTCTCCCTCTTAATATGCAAGATTTATTTAAGTATGAACTCCATTTGCAAAAAGCTAGCAGTAACACTTTGTGAGAAATGAACCTTCATACATGCAGATGAACATTTGTTAAGTTATGAGAAAAACAAATGAATAAGTAACCGAGAAGGAAAAAGAGGAGAGAAAAAATAGTTTGATTAGTGTTTTGTAAAATAGTTTTTTGTTTTTAAAAACAAAAAAACTTGTTTGATGACACGAGCTTTGTAAAATTGATTTAGAAATTTTTTTTTACTTGTTTTTAGAACTAAAATTAGTGAACAACTTAAACTTGTTTTTGTTCTCATCAATTTGTTGTGGCCATTAATATAATTTAGTTCTCTAATAAGGAATGACCAATTTTGTGAGGTAATGGCTTTGAAACTATTGAAAGCTTAGGAAAATGGTTGTTTGTCACAGCGTGTGAAGCAAAATGTGTGATTCTGATCTCAGTCAGGGGAAAACTTTTCTTATTTTACAGGAATAAAAAAACTTATCTCTTATTCAAACAAAATGGTGGGACTATTGTTTTAAAAGTAAAAATAAAAAATAAAAACAAATTTGACACACAACTAGATGTATATGTAGGAAAGAGTTCTTATAACATGTGGATGGAGAAAATAATTGCCCTTAAACTAAATTGTTTTTAAGCATTCAATTAATTGTTTGATATGTATAAAAACTATTTTTAGTAGTAGATATAATTTTATGACGATCTTGGTAACATTATATAATTTAATTACCCATAATAAACCATGTCGAAATAATAATTACTCCAAGGGGTTTACTTCGATGCTTTCTTGAAAAATCATGCATTTTCTTTTAAATTAATTTTTTTATATAAAATATTAATAATTGAGTAATAAAAGATATCGCCTTGGCACATCAGCTTTTCTCATTCTAGTAAGTAACAATAGTTATAGGCTCTCAAAAGTTACAAATTGAATGACAAAAATTAGAAGCTCAAACCACTAAAGAGATGGATGAATGACAAACTCGTGAAAATTATACACTTTTGTTACTTAAATTTCTAATTTTGAAAAAATAATAAGACACATCTAAAAAGTAGGAGGAATTTTTTTTACTCTAAAATTAAGAAGTATTATTTCACATCTCAACTATTAATTTTTGTCTAAACGACGATATAATTTGTTAAGTTATATCTTTTAATCTATTATTATTTTTAAGAGATATGATATTATAATAATTAACTAGTATTACTATCAATCAATCTCACGATTAAATTGATTATATTGATCAAATGATTATATATATATTTTTTTATATGATTATGATTTCCCACATTAAATATGAAAAATCATAATCATACAAAAATAAAAATAAATATAAAGTATCAAATATAACCATTGAAATAAAATAAAATATTAATTTATTAAGCAACTTATACATCTTGATTAACTTCGTTGAAAACTTTTACTTAGAATCGGAATAAGTAAAATGGTCATGCAATTGTGAGTCCTAACTTGAATAGTGTAAATAATGGGTTGTATAAGAGTTATGTGGTAGGAAGAGTAATTGTGTTATGTTATAGAGATTTGTTTTACATGCCGGAGTTTTTTTTTTGCTGCGGGCCCCATAAAATATTGTGTGTAGAAAATTTCATAAGGTCACGTTAGATAAGAGATGATAAATCCGTAAATAATTGGGGAAATGAACACCTAGATTTTTGTTTCCCTCCATCCCAACTCATCTATCACACTTTTTCTTATCCTTCAGCTAACACACAGTGTACACTAACTACTCACAACACTCCAAAATATCTCTGTAGCCAAAATCAACAACACACTTCTTCTTTTTGCTCGGAAACTGATTTTCCAATTTCCCAATTTCCCAAACCCTAATCCTATGGAAGTTTCGCGTCTCTCAGCTTCAGACAAGTGCTTCTTCTCCCTTCCAATTCGCTATTCTTCTCCGCCGGCGTTATCCACATTCTTCTCACTCTCCCTCCGCAAGAACAACAGCCACCGCCATTCCCTCCGCCGGAGGAGTTACTGTTCCGCCTCCAACCCCGATACCTTGCTCACCGCCGGGGATGCCGTCGTCGTTGCCGCCGGAAAGAAGCACGAGGAGGAGGAGGAGGAGGAGGAGGAAGGTGACTTGAAATCTTGGATGCACAAGCATGGCCTCCCTCCATGTAAGGTTGTCCTGAAGGAAAGGGCTTCCCACAATGGTACCCATAAGCCTATACATTATGTTGCTGCAAGTCAAGATCTTCAGGTTCATTCAATTCATTCGTAAAACCTGGAAAATAGTTCATGGGTTTTTCAATTTTGTTTGTTGTTTATTGATATGTGATTGTTTTCTGTAGTGGGTTTTGTGATGCTTTTTTTGTGTTGTCTTCCTTGCAGGTAGGCGATGTTGCATTATCTGTTCCAATTTCCTTGGTTGTCACGCTAGAGAGGGTCTTGGGAAACGAAACTGTTGGTAATTATGCAATGCTTCTGATTCTTTTGGTTATGTCTTGTGCTTGTTTCCATTACTATAGGATGCTAATTGCATATTTTTTTGTCCTTTTTTAGTTTACTAATTTGCTAACATGTGCCGTGCCGTTAGGAATTAAAATAGCTTGAAAAGGCAAAAAGCATTTAATATTCAATTGTGTTTAACGTATAATTTTAGTGCTTATATGTGTCCCACTCATTTTTATTTTGGTTCCTATTCAAAATAATTTTAATTTGATCTCTTTATGTATAATCATTTTCAACTTTATCATTGACATAAACTTAATGTAAATTACACAGACCAAATTAGAAATGACTATCCTATAGAAGGACTAAGAAAAGGGCAAACCCCGATGCATAAGACTTCTCGACTTTGCCCAAATAGCGAGGGTCGATTGTTTCCTAACCTCGAACCTGTAACCTTTCGGTTACAAAGAGTAACCTTACCCTTGCTCCTAGGCTCGTCCTCATCTTGTAGAAGGACTAAATAAAAAAAAAAAAATCATTCCCCATGAAACACCGATTTGTGAGGGCAGGGGGGCTGAGCAAGCCTTACCCTTATATTTTTGCAAAGAGATTATTTCCTAAATGCAAACATATGATCTCTCAGTCACCAACAAACAGTTTTACCACATCAGATATAAGGATAAAAAATATGGTATTTATAAATATAATCCCTATTTGTGATGCTCATTTTCATTTTAGTCTTTAAATTTTATGTTGTTATAACTCCTATAGACAGTGTTAAATAGTAACATATAAAAAAGATCAAATTAAAAATAATTATACATAGAGGGGTTAAATTGAATTTTTATACGGTTTTGTCACTTGTGGTCATGTGACCCAGAGGTCACATGTTCAATCATAGACCCTTTCCTGACCCTGTGCATAGTGGGAGCTCTATAGCACTAGGTAGCTCTTTTATTGGGACCAAATTGAAAATGAGTATCACGTCACATGCAAGGACCAAAATATATTTTAACCTTTCTCTAAAATTATCATGAGAGTTTAGTAAAGGGTATTAATGCTTTTTCAGGCATTGGTTAGCAAGACTTTTTTGTTTTTTAAGCAGGAAAAAAAAACAATAACGTTGGTTGGTTTTAGCATTTCATGGCTGATATGGTTTGAACTTGTCCATTAAGGTGGCATATTGATTTGAAAGATCTTAAATATAAAGGAGATTTCAGGAGCTTGATTATTATATTAGATTAGATGATGAATATTTTGATGGCAGAATGGCACATTCCTGTGGTTAATCTTGTTTACTGTCATGAGGGCATTAGAAACTGTATGAAAGAGGTTCGGGTATTTGGGGCGACAAAACATGCATATTTATGGAAATGAATTTTGCAAACGCCTAACCTTGAATCCATTTATAGGACCACAAAAAGGGTGGTTTGCATCCATGTTTCTACTTGGATTGAAATGATATGTGTCATTGTGTGTTCAGGTATAAATTATAATAGAAGTTAGGTATCTATGGATAGGAGGCTTATTGAAGCATTTTAACTTTTGAGTTTATATCTTGTGCTTTATCCTTATTGCAGCTGAGCTATTGACCACAAACAAATTCTCCGAATTGGCATGCTTGGCATTGTATCTGATGTATGAGAAAAAACAGGGGAAGAAGTCTTTCTGGTATCCATACATCAGGGAGCTTGATCGTCAACGAGGTAGGGGCCAACTGGCGGTGGAATCACCTCTTCTATGGTCAGAATCTGAGCTGGATTACCTTGCAGGAAGTCCATTAAAGGTTTTCCTCATCTCTCTCTCCCCCTCTCTCTCTCTCCTGATTGATGATGTGGTATGAAGTGATAACATTAGGTTGGTTTAATGCGTGATGTTTTTCAAATATATCCAGACTAAATTCTGGTGGTTGTGATTTAGGCTGAACTTATTCAAAGGATTGAAGGAATAAAAAGAGAGTATAATGAACTTGACACCGTCTGGTTTATGGCTGGTTCCCTGTTTAAGGTAATTAAACATGCACTAGGAATAGGTACTATAGTTATTTATTTTTTTTGGGTCTCCAGGTACTATAGTTATTTACATTATGACATTTAGTGCTTACATTATATGCATAATGCAGCAATACCCATATGACATTCCTACTGAGGCTTTTCCATTTGAGATTTTTTTACAAGCCTTTGCTGCAGTTCAGTCATGTGTGGTACATTTACAGGTAAAGTTTCCTTCTTATCTGGTACATATATATACTGCTAGTAAAGTATGCACAAAAAATTCCAAACTAAACTGCTTGCCATTCTTTTTAAGTCTATATTAGTTCTACTTCAATGAGCATCTCACATATAATCAAATATCAGGCCACTGAGCTGTACATTAAAATTTATTAATCTATTATGCAAGTATATTTTAGTTGATTGTTGGACTTGTTAGATGAAGTGGTCATAACTGAAGCTAATTTAAATAGAAAATTTTACTATTGTGACTACAGGATGTTCATGATTTTTGAGCTTACATAAATATAGTTAAAGTTCTTATTACTAACTTTTACATAATGTACTAATTTCCTTGCAATCATTGGATAGTTGTTGCCACTTGCCAGTTCATTCTGTGGTTGAGCTTTGAGCTTTCATGCTAGACTTCTTATTGATTGATATAGTGTTCTGTTTCTGGCATTAATTATGTTTGGTGGGAGCTCATTGCTCTTTTTTGTGGACAACAGCAGTTGTTAACCTTATATACTCCCCCCCCCCCCCCCCCCTCCCTCTCCTCTTCTCCTCTTTCTACTTGGGGTTAAAATTGATTGTTTGTCCTTTTTGAAATCAGAAAGTTAGTTTAGCCCGGAGATTTGCTTTGGTTCCCCTGGGACCTCCTTTGCTGGCCTACCGAAGCAACTGCAAGGCAATGTTAACTGCTGTTGAGGGTGCTATTGAGCTTGTGGTTGATCGCCCGTATAAAGCTGGGGACCCAATTGTTGTCTGGTATAATATATGCTTCATTTGACATATATTTCTGGTAGTTTGGCATTGACTTTGTTTCTGTATTAGTAGCTTCATTATAAGATATACAGTTGGTCATTTTCAGGTGTGGTCCACAGCCTAACTCAAAGTTACTCATAAACTATGGTTTTGTTGATGAAGATAATTCCTTTGATCGTCTAATAGTTGAGGTATAGGGTGGACATTTACTTTTTTGGTAGCCAGTATTTTGTTGTTTGAAATATAACCTTGGTGGTACATCTATCCTAGGCAGCTTTGAATACTGAAGATCCACAATATCAAGATAAAAGAATGGTTGCTCAAAGGAATGGAAAGTTATCAATTCAAGTTTTTCAGGTATTAATACTGAACTCTTGATGCTGTTGAAGGTTATATAGTGATTCTTCTCATTAACTCCTTTGTTCAACCTTGATGCAGGTGCATGTTGGGAAGGAAAGGGAAGCTGTCTCAGATATGATTCCTTATCTGCGTCTGGGCTATGTTTCAGATCCTTCTGAGATGGAATCTGTCATCTCCTCTCAAGGTCCAGTTTGTCCTGTAAGTTTTTTCATCTTGTGCTTTCCTTATTTGAATTTGAGGAATTTTAAGAATGCCAAAGGTCAAAGTCAAGTATCTGACCTGGATATAAGTAAAATCAATTTTTCTTGATGTCCTGTCTGCTTGGCTTTTTTATATTTTTCTTTTTTGACTTGGGGCTCTGATCATAAAATACTTTGATAAACTAAAACATATGATTTTATTTTATTTTAATTTGGTCTTACCTAATTGAGCAGGGAGTAATTCTTGTTATCTGAAAAGTTGACTCCACTTTACATTTTAGGTGAGCCCTTGTATGGAACGGGCCGTGTTGGACCAGCTTGCTGATTATTTCAAGACTCGGCTGGCTGGCTACCCTACTACCTTGGCTGAAGACGAGTCTATGGTACTGCTTGGTCGAATTTGAAGTTGATTATATTGTAATCTAAGACTTATGAACTTTTCATTGATAATTTATATATTACATTAGCTGGCAGATGGTAATCTGAATCCAAAGAAGCGAGTCGCTACTCAATTTGTTAGACTGGAAAAGAAAATCCTTCATGCTTGTTTGCAGGCAACCATTGATTTCATTAACCAGCTACCAGACCACAGTGTATCTCCATGCCCTGCTCCGTATGCACCTTTATTGAAATGAAAGGTCCAACTCTATCTCTATATATCCTAAATGTCATCATGTTTTATTGAATTGGAGATTTCTGCAGTAGTTCCTGAATTTGGATGTACTTTGTAGGAACTGAATGTCTGTACAATAAAATATGGATTAGATGAATGGTCAGTCAACTATTCTTGATAGAACTGAAGATTTTACACATCCTACTAGATGTCACGAAAGAGGGCGAGCCTCGAGCAATGGTAAAATTGCTCATGTGATTGAAAGTTATGGGTTTGAATCCAAGAAACATTTTTTTGCAAAAAGTACCAAGGGTAAGACTTGTACCCTTACTCTTGCAAGTCGAGATTTAATGGGGAAGAGTTTTTATTAGATGTCATGAATATGAAGGGGAAAGGAAATATGATTGATAGAAATATCGTGAATTAGGGTAATTTGTAGTTACCCTCTTCAGCTTTGGCCCATGTGTAGATTAGACTTTAGGATTTGATAAGGCACACATGTTCCTTAAAACTTAAGGCTCTGTGAAAAACACCGTCTGCTAAGAAAGAAAGAGGTAACCTTGTATAGCTTATGGGTTTTATAATTCTCATATTGAAGGAGAATTGAAATCTTATGTTGTAGAGATAAAAAACATGTGGGACCCATGTGTTAGAAAAAATTTTATGTAGGAACCATGTCAGGACGGAAATCGAAGGGTGTGTAGGAAAATTTGAATTCTCATGTTGAATGAGAATTATAAAACCCATAGCTTATTTGCTTTATTTCTTTTCAAAGCTTAAATATATTTCAGAAGAATGTGAAAAGGATGCTGTGCAGCGGTGGGAAAGAAACAAAAAGAGAAAGGTAATAAGTTAGGACGATGTTGATCATGAGTGCAACATAGGTGTTGTTAAAACTATGTAAATGATTGAGTTCTGTTGATTGATAGTTACCTAATCAGTATTGTTCTTTTTTAGATTGTTGTCTAACTGCGTGAGTTGATGATTATGCATTTTGGATTTGAGTTTTATTCATAATAGCGGACAGATAATTTCCAAACATCTAAAAGAAAGAACAGGGCATGGAGTTTGATTTTGAAAGGCTTTGATGCATAGAATAAAGTGATTCAGAATACTATGATAGGTCTCGTAGATCTATAACAAGTCCATATATTTGAAACTTGGTTCATGAGATCCTGATATCTACTCTTTCATGATTGGTGTGCCTAGAACTATGATGCAAGAGTTGCAGATTAAAAGGGGTTCGTGCATGCTTTTCATTTCCCCCTGAAGATAAGAGCGCAATCCGAGTGTTTTCTGCGTGCCCTTCAATTAGGCGTTGCTGAATTTCCTTGGTTAGGAAGGGAGAACCAGTGGAGCAATTTTTTTTTTCCCGTCGGGTTGCGCAGATGATTCTAAATTTTATTTTTTGTAATGATAGTCATCTTACTTTGTAAATGGAAACCTGAATCACAAATTCTAATTCATTTGTGTATATATCTTTATGCAGTTCTCTGGATTATATTTGATCTGGCTTTTATTTTTGTACGTCAAGCGAAACTGTTGGAAAAATGTTGAATACTTTTTTTTCACGAAATGTGTTACGACTTGCGAAGGACAGCAACTAAACGAGACAAATGAATTATTTTGAGTCTCATAAGATGAGGGTTATTGTTTTCGGTTGTGGGTCTTATTGGAGAAGTAGAGGCTAAAGAATTCAAGTCATGTCGCTCTTATGTTTAAACAAAGTGATCGTTGTGATGCCTTTTTAAAAAATATCAAAATAATGTAATTTTAACTTTTTTTTTTTTGATAAACATTTTGAATTATTTTTTTAATATGGTGAAGAAAGTCCTGCATCCCATTTATGTGGGGTTAGTTTTGCATATTGATGTTAAAACAAGTTGATGAATTTGATACAATACGAATACATGCAATATGAGACATTATACGACATGAACATATTATGGGTCAAAATGATAATTGACAATTTTTTAAAAAAATGGGTTCAAATTAAAAAATAATAATAAAAAAATATGGGTTGAATTTATTTTGACATGACACGAATGCATATCATTTTTTTCAATACGAACATGACACTATTTTTTTTTATTTTTATTTTGCATATTAACCCAAACACAAATTTTCGTATTGAATCGAAGGTCGATCCGCAGGTCATAGCGTATTTTGACACCCCTAGTTTCATACACCCTTAAGTGGAATTGTCATGTGCCGTGTACTAATTTAATAGCGGGAGTGGATCTTTTCATGTATTATTTAATATGATCATCATATGTTATGTTGAAGAATTTTAATTATACAAGGTTGAATTAATGATAACAAGATATGATAGAGAAAAAATGTTGAGATTGAAAGATAGAAAATCATTACCATTGATTTATTTATTGATGGTTAAAATCCTCTTACATGCTCAGAAAAAAAACTCCTTAAATCACGTGATTGTGCTTAGGGTTGGCAAAAACGAGTCAACCCGTCGGATTGGCTCGTAATCCGTAAAAAATGAGCCGCGTTGAGTTGGCATAAATGACCTGCCAACCCGACCCGTGCCAACCCGGACAAAAATGAGCTAGCCCGCAGGTCAAACGAGTCGGCTCGTGGGTTGAGTTTTTATTTATTAAAAATAATAATATCAAAAACCTATTGTTTGTGTCCTCTCTTCCGAAGACCGAGACATATTGTTTCTGTTCGAAGCAAACTTGCCACTTACTGATTAGTGATTAATGCTACATGATAAAGAAAACGTTATGATAATAGTTCCTTTTTTGCAAATAAGGATGTTGTGTTATATTATGCCTTGAATGGATAGAGTTTCTTCGGTTAACTATGTTTTGATTCAATGACATTATACTAAAGCTACTCGATACTGAGGAAAGGGTGAGGCGCGTTAAGCTACGCGCGCGATTCTTTTCACTCTGTTAGGGTTTTTTCTGTTCGTTTCTGATCAAGCCCTTCAATGGAGGTAGCGGGAGATAAGATCGATGATACGTTGTCAATGGAAAGGAAAAGCTCTAAGAGAACAAAGAGTGGGGAAGAGATCCCCACGGAGATTCGTTTGAGAGAGGCGGTGAAAGACTTCCAAGCTGGATCTACTGGCATGGTGAAACAGAGGTCCTTCGCGGAAGTAACTGGGGAGTAACATGGGGTTGCCGGTGATTCGTTTCCCTGGATGGCTGAAGATGACGAGCTGGATCTGGAACCTTTAGACCCTAGTTTGGGTGTGATTTCTGAGTGGGGTTTCCAGACGATCTTCAGAGAGGATGGAACCGTTGAGATTAGAAGCAACAGGGAGGCTAGAGCTAGGATGTCCCAGAGATGGAAGAATGCTCTCATCGCCAAGCTCCTGGGCAAGAAGGTGGGGGTGGGCTTCATGAAGAGGAAGCTTGATATGCTCTTGGCTAAGGCAGGAAGCATCATAGTGGCTGATCTAGGTAATGAGTTCTATTCTGTTCGATTCAGTAGTCTGGAGGATCTCAACATGGCCATTACTGGTGGGCCATGGATTATCTTAGGGCATTACTTAGCCACGCGGAAGTGGGAGCCCAGGTTTGATCCCGAGAAAGCCAACATTCATAAGGTGGATGCTTGGGTTAGATTACCTGGTGTTCCCCAGGAATACTGTGAACTTCCTTTTCTCAACCAATTGGGAGAAGTGATTGGGAAGATAATCAAGGTGGACAGAACCACTTCAACGGGTGATAGGGCGAGGTTTGCACATGTTTGCATTGAGGTAGACTTCTCTATGCCTCTGCGTGGGGAATATATTCTTGATGGAAGTAGAATGAAGGTTGAATATGAAGGTTTGTTCCTGATTTGTTTGAAATGTGGGAGGTATGGGCATAACTCTAGTGCGTGCCCTGAGTTTGTTAAGCTTGCTACGTCAACCACGACTGATAGGAACCCTGACCAGCCTGTGGAGAAACCTTGCACGCAAGGAGTTGGAGCCTGGATGGTTGTCCAACGCAGGAAGAATACAAATCAGAATTTTCAAAAGAACAACTCTTCCTCCAATAGAAAATTTGGTGTTAATATCTCTAACAAGAGGAGTACTATGGGAAATGGGCTACTTCCAGCAGTGGCCTAATGATACAGAAGCAAGAATGTTGCACTTGATTAGAGAAGCTAAAATGCTAAGTCCAAGATATGCAAATTCATGTTTTGATTTCAAGGCACAGTTTCAATTGGGCTCCAAAGTTATTTTGGGTCAAATTATGATTAGTTGGCTGCCTATGAAGGAAGATCAAGAGTTTTAGCATTTAAGGTGTAATAAAGAGAATTTTAGTTGTTATTTTTATTTCCTAAGAAACACAATTCTTGGTAGCATGACTCTTGGGAGTTGGGTTTAGTTATTGTTATTTTTATTTCCTGAGAAACACAATTCTTGGGAGCATGACTCTTGGGAGTTGGGATTAGTTATTATTATTTCTATTTCGTAAGCAACACAGCTCTTGGGAGTTGTTTGTCTCTTTGTATTCTCATGTTTTAGTTATTCTATAAATATGAGATATTTTGTAATGCAGAGGGCAGATTTGATAAATGAAAAAAAGTGTGTTGGAAGTTCTTAAACTTGTCTTGAAATCTTGTTATCTTTATCTAACCGTGGGTTAGTGGTGAGGCGAGTGGGTTCTTTATCAGTTGGGAGGGTGGCTTAGCCTTTAATCTCAATTGTGGTGGACTCTTATCTATCCCATTTATTTATAGAGTGTGATTTTCCCTTTTTCTCATACCCATCACGTATCAACTTGGTATCAAAGCACCGGTTCACATGGAAGACGAAGGTCCAAGGTACAAAACCCGTGAGCAAAATCAGAATATGAGGCGTGACCAACAACTTGCAAATCTTGAAAATCATATTGAAGAAATGCGCCAAGCTCTTGCTGATCTTGTCCAACGAAATCATCGTGGACGTAGGCGACATTCCAGAAGCACTCATAGCCCCTCCATTCATGATTCTTCTGCTAGTGACTCAAGTGTTTCTTCAAATGAGTCAACACCTCATGATAGAAGAAGGAGAAATTCCAAGATGACTTTAGAGATGTGAAGATCAAACCGCCAGAATTTGATGGCAGCTTGAATCCCGATATTTATGTGGAATGAGTTCGTTCTATTGAGCGAAATTTTGAAGCTAAGGACTTTGATGATGAGAAGTGCTTCAAAATTGTAAGCATCAAACTCAAAAAGTATGCATCAATATGGTTTGAGTTTCAATTGGGTTCCAAAGTTATTTTGGGTCAAATTATGATTAGTTGGCTGCCTATGAAGGAAGATCAAGAGTTTTAACATTTAAAGTGCAATAAAGAGAATTTTAGTTGTTATTTTTATTTCCTAAGCAACACAATTCTTGGGAGCATGACTCTTGGGAGTTGGGTTTAGTTATTGTTATTTTTATTTCCTGAGCAACACAATTCTTGGGAGCATGACTCTTGGGAGTTGGAATTAGTTATTGTTATTTCTATTTCCTAAGCAACACAGCTCTTGGGAGTTGTTTGTCTCTTTGTATTCTCATGTTTTAGTTATTCTATAAATATGAGATATTTTGTAATGCAGAGGGCAAATTTGATAAATGAAAAAAAGTGTGTTGGAAGTTCTTAAACTTGTCTTGAAATCTTGTTATCTTTATCTAACCGTGGGTTAGTGGTGAGGCGAGTGGGTTCTTTATCAGTTGGGAGGGTGGCGTAGCCTTTAATCTCAATTGTGGTGGACTCTTATCTATCCCATTTATTTACAGAGTGTAATTTTCCCTTTTTCTCATACCCATCACGTATCAACTTGGTATCAAAGCACCGGTTCACATGGAAGACGAAGGTCCAAGGTACAAAACCCGTGAGCAAAATCAGAATATGAGGCGTGACCAACAACTTGCAAATCTTGAAAATCATATTGAAGAAATGCGCCAAGCTCTTGCTGATCTTGTCCAACGAAATCATCGTGGACGTAGGCGACATTCCAGAAGCACTCATAGCCCCTCCATTCATGATTCTTCTGCTAGTGACTCAAGTGTTTCTTCAAATGAGTCAACACCTCATGATAGAAGAAGGAGAAAATTCCAAGATGACTTTAGAGATGTGAAGATCAAACCGCCAGAATTTGATGGCAGCTTGAATCCCGATATTTATTTGGAATGAGTTCGTTCTATTGAGCGAAATTTTGAACCTAAGGACTTTGATGATGAGAAGTGCTTCAAAATTGTAAGCATCAAACTCAAAAAGTATGCATCAATATGGTTTGAGTTTCAATTGGGTTCCAAAGTTGTTTTGGGTCAAATTATGATTAGTTGGCTGCCTATGAAGGAAGATCAAGAGTTTTAACATTTAAAGTGCAATAAAGAGAATTTTAGTTGTTATTTTTATTTCCTAAGCAACACAATTCTTGGGAGCATGACTCTTGGGAGTTGGGTTTAGTTATTGTTATTTTTATTTCCTGAGCAACACAATTCTTGGGAGCATGACTCTTGGGAGTTGGGATTAGTTATTGTTATTTCTATTTCCTAAGCAACACAGCTCTTGGGAGTTGTTTGTCCCTTTGTATTCTCATGTTTTAGTTATTCTATAAATATGAGATATTTTGTAATGCAGAGGGCAGATTTGATAAATGAAAAAAAGTGTGTTGCAAGTTTTTAAACTTGTCTTGAAATCTTGTTATCTTTATCTAATCGTGGGTTAGTGGTGAGGCGAGTGCGTTCTTTATCAGTTATGAGGGTGGCTTAACCTTTAATCTCAATTGTGGTGGACTCTTATCTATCCCATTTATTTACAGAGTGTGATTTTCCCTTTTTCTCATACTCATCACGTATCAAGTTGGTATCAAAGCACCGGTTCACATGGAAGACGAAGGTCCAAGGTACAAAACCCGTGAGCAAAATCAGAATATGAGGCGTGACCAACAACTTGCAAATCTTGAAAATCATATTGAAGAAATGTGCCAAGCTCTTGCTGATCTTGTCCAACGAAATCATCGTGGACGTAGGCGACATTCCAGAAGCACTCATAGCCCCTCCATTCATGATTCTTCTGCTAGTGACTCAAGTGTTTCTTCAAATGAGTCAACTCCTCATGATAGAAGAAGGAGAAATTCCAAGATGACTTTAGAGATGTGAAGATCAAACCGCCAGAATTTGATGGCAGCTTGAATCCCGATATTTATTTAGAATGGGTTCGTTCTATTGAGCGAAATTTTGAAGCTAAGGACTTTGATGATGAGAAGTGCTTCAAAATTGCAAGCATTAAACTCAAAAAGTATGCATCAATATGGTTTGAGAACTTGAAGATGGAGAGGACCCGAGAAGGCAAGAGAAAGCTCAAATCTTGGGCTAAACTGAAGAGGCTGATGAATAAAAGATTTCTTCCTGCCAGTTACAAACAAGACTTGTATCTCAAAATTGCTTATCTCAAACAAGAAGATCCGAGTGTTGAAGAGTATATTAGGGAGTATGAGCAACTCCTTATGACTAGTGGCCTTCAAGAAGCTCAAGAATAAAAAATTGCTCGTTTTATTGGCGGATTAAATACTGATATTGCCGAGAAGGTGGAACTACAACCTTTTTGGACTTTTGAAGATGTGTGCAAGTTAGCCAATAAAGTGGAGAAACATTCAAAATCAAAGAAGGAAACCAGCAAGCCATCAAGTTTCTTTAAGAATTACTCTTCTAAGGGTGACTCCTCCTCATCAAAAATTATTAAGGAGGAAGAGAAGGAGAAGGTCAAGGAAGCTCCGAAGGAATTTAAAAAGAAGTTGGATGGAAAAAATGTTTTAAATGCCAAGGCTATGGCCATTTTCAAGCTGATTGTCCTAATAGGCGGGTCCTGACACTTAAAGAAATTGAAGAAATTGAGCATGAATATGAACAAGGTCCAGTTTGGGATGCTGAACATGATGAAATCCCGGGTGAAGAAGTTGTCTTAGAAGCAGACCGAGGGGAGCATCTGCTTATGTTATGAAGAGTCCTCCATGTTAAAGAAGCACCTAAAGAGAAAAGCTAAAGAGAACAAATCTTCTACACAAGGTGCACCATTAAAGGAAGGGTATGCAATCTCATTGTGGATAGTGGGAGTTGTGTTAATGTTGCTTCTACGTTACTCATTCAGAAGCTTCAATTACCTACCACTCCTCACCCACATCCTTACAAACTACAATGGCTAAGCAAGAATAGCGATGTTAAGGTAACTCAACAAGCCCTTATTCCTCTTTCAATTGGGAATATTTATCATGACCGGATCTTGTGTGATGTGATCCGTATGGATGCATGTCATATTCTGTTGGGACGTCCTTGGCAATTTGATAAATATGTTGTTCATGATGGTTATAAAAATACTTATTCTCTTGTTGACAATCAAAAGAAAATCACACTGGCACTTTTACCACCAAATGAAATTCATGTGAGTTTATATGGGGAGGGAAACAGAAGTGAGAAAATTTCCTATGTGAATGAATCAGAGGTTGAGCGTTCATTACTTCAAAACAAGCCTATTTTTGCCCTACTTTTTGTTGAAACATCCATAAGTACAGTTGAGGCCCCTTTACATCCTTTGGTGCAATCTTTGATTGAGAAATTTCAAGATGTGTTTCCGAATGATTTGCCCCTTGGTTTGTGACACGAGCTGTCGAACTCGCGCAAATTAAAAATTATTTTTAATTAGGGTTCAAAAATTTGCAGTAAAGTGGAAACCCTAAGTCGTCTCTCAAGGAAATTGAATTGGTAAAAATCGCTTATGAAAACAGAAAATAAAAGGGGGGTTTTGGATTTCGGTTGAATAAAAGACAGGATATAAAAATTGGGGTTAAAACTTCGTAATTAAAATTAACCAACCTAGGGTTAGGGTTCCATGGACGTCCTTCATTGGATAAAAATTACCAAATTCACTGTTGATCTCAATTGAATCAGAATCCTTATTTTCAATTGAGAACAATCGGATCATCAAATCTGATGATTATCCCTTTTCCATGATCACAATCGCGAACCTCAGATCGAATATCCACAATCGCACGATATCGATCTGAGTTAGGAAAAGAAACAAATCTGGTTAAAGAATTAGAAAAATTACCAAATTCACGATTAATCCCAATTGAATCAGAATCCTTATTTCCAATTGAGGTTAATCGGATCATCAAATCTGATGATCATTCTTCACCCATAATCGCAATCGCGAACCTCAGATCGAATATCCACAATCGCACGATATTGATCTGAGTTAGGGTAAAGAAATAAATCTGGTTAGAGATTGATCGCAGATCCTCTAAACAGATCCATGGAATCCCTTCCCCTTAGATTGATTAAAAGGGGGTTTAGCCTAGCATGGCTAGGATAAACATGATTACAAATTAAATTGCATAAAAGAAAAAGAAGATGAAGAAGATGAAGATGAAGAACGCGAAGAACGCTTCAGAGAAAATGCTTTGATCCACAATTCTGAAAATTACATAATCATCTCCAAAAATGTTTCCCTCCTTTCCTTCATATGTCCCTAGGGTTCACAAACCAAATTGGGCTGGGCTCAATTCAGACCGGCCCGGCCCATTCGTCTAAAATGAAAAATAAAATAATAAAATAAAACTTAATTACAAGTCTAAAATCTCAGCAAAACATGTTCTTCTTGGCGTCAGAAATCGACCAGCATCCAGTCCGAATTGGGCTTCGAGCTCTTCATAAGAATTGTAGCCCTCTGTGTTATCTGAAAAACCTAACAAGAACGGAGTCAATCCGACAACTTTGGACCGAGATATGGCCAAAATATAGAAGTAACGTAAAGCTGAAAAATTCTGACAAAAATAAATTAAACTCAATCAAACACTAAAATGTAAATTAACTCAAAACATCATTATTTTATTCAAATAAATCCTAAAAATACTAATCTAGAGTAACAAATAAGTGTAATAAAATATGTGTTATCAGTTTGCCACCAATTAGGGGAATAGAACATCAGATTGACCTTATGTCTGGCGCTCCATTACCAAATAGGGCTGCCTATAGGTGTAATCCTGAAGAAACAAAAGAACTAAAAAGACAAGTGGAGGAGTTGATGGCTAGAGGATTTGTTAGAGAAAGTATGAGTCCTTGTTCTGTTCCAACTTTACTTGTTCCTAAAAAGGATAGTACTATGCGTATGTGTATTGATAGTAGGGCCATAAACAACATCACCATCAAGTATAGGTATCCAATCCCTCACCTTGATGATATGCTTGATGAATTATATGGTTCTAATATTTTCTCTAAGATTGATCTTCGCAGTGGATATCACCAAATTAGAATGAAGGAAAGAGATGAGTGGAAGACTGCTTTTAAGACTAAAGGAGGGCTATATGAATGGAGAGTCATGCCCTTTGGGCTTTCTAATGCTCCAAGCACCTTTATGAGACTTATGAATGAAGTTCTTCGTCCTTTCATTGGGAATTTTGTTGTGGTGTATTTTGATGATATCTTGGTTTATTCTAAGAGTAATGAAGATCATTTGAA
Organism: Gastrolobium villosum; assembly: GCA_032173675.1. Taxonomy (NCBI): domain Eukaryota; kingdom Viridiplantae; phylum Streptophyta; class Magnoliopsida; order Fabales; family Fabaceae; genus Gastrolobium; species Gastrolobium villosum. The sequence goes on from JAVKPL010004327.1 coordinate 123,797, forward strand.
GCATTTGGAAAATATCTTTTATGTTTTGAGACAGGAAAAAATTTATCGGAAATTAGAAAATTTTGATTTCTTCTCTCCTCGTGTTGTTTTTCTTGGCTATGTTGTCTCCAATGATAGAATTTCTGTTGATCAATCAAAAATTGAAGCTGTGAAATCTTGGCCGACCCCAACTAGCGTAACTGAGGTAAGAAGTTTCCATGGCCTTGCATCTTTTTATAGAAGGTTTATAAATTTTTTTAGCACCATCATGGCTCCCATCACTGAATGCATGAAGGCAGGTTGATTTGAATGGACTAAGGCTGCTGATAATGCCTTTAATTCCATCAAGAAAAGGCTTTGTGAAGCGCCAGTTTTAGCATTGCCCAATTCTGATGATCTCTTTGAAGTAAAATATGATGCTAGCGGAGTTGGAATTGAGGCAGTCCTAGTGCAATCTAAGTGTCCCATTGCATATTTTAGTGAGAAGTTTAATGACTCAAGGCAAAAATACAGCACTTATGATAAAGAGTTCTATGCAATTGTGAGAGCTCTTGATCATTGGAGTCATTATCTTCGTCCTAAGCAGTTTGTGTTGCATTATGACCATCAAGCACTTAAGTTTATTAATGGGCAGCACAAGTTGAATCCAAGGCATGCCAAATGGGTTGAATTTCTACAGTCCTTCTCATTTGTATCCAAACACAAATCTGGAAACTCTAATATTGTAGATGATGCGCTTTCAAGAAGATATTTTCTATTATCCATTGTTGAAGCAAAGGTTCTTGGTTTCCATTTGATTAAAGATATTTACAAAGATGATCCAGATTTTTGTCATTTCTTTGAAGACAAGAAAAATGGAATTTCAAGCCCATATATGATTCAAGAAGGCTTTCTTTTCAAAAATAACAAGTTATGCATTCCAAAAATTTCTTTGCATGATCTTTTAGTAAGGGAAGCTCATTGTGGAGCAGTAGCTGGTCATTTTGGCATCAACAAAACTCTTGACATCTTGCAAGAGCACTTTCATTGGCCTAAGATGGCAGGAGATGTTCATAATTTTGTTTCAAAGTGCTCTATTTGTCACAAAGCAAATAGTCAATTCCATCAAGGGTTATACACTCCTTTACCTATTCCAAATCAGCCATGGGAGGATGTAAGCATGGATTTTATTGTGGCATTACCTCGTACTCAAAGAGGTAAAGATGCTATCATGGTGTTTGTTGATCGTTTCTCAAAGATGGCTCATTTCATCCCTTGTACAAAATCAGATGATGCTTCTCATGTGGCTGATCTTTATTTCAAGGAGGTTCTCAAGCTTCATGGAGTACCAAAAACCATTGTAAGTGACAGAGACTCTAAGTTCTTAAGTCATTTCTGGAGGTGTTTGTGGAAATTATTGGGTACTAAGCTCTTGTTTAGCACAGTTTATAACCTCAAACTGATGGGCAAACTGAAGTCACAAACATAACACTTAGAACTCTTCTTAGAGGTATGGTGAGTAAGAGTCTTAAAGATTGAGATATTAAACTTTCTCATGCTGAGTTTGCATATAATAGAGCTCCATCTTATGCTACGGGAAAGTCTCATTTTGAGGTAAACTATGGAGTAAACCCTCTCACTCCCATTGATTTAATTCCTCTTCCAATAGAATCCCAAGTGAGTTTTGAAGCTGAAGAACGTGCTAAAGCAATGAAAAGGCTCGATGAACAGGTCAAGGTCAGAATTGAGAAAATTAATGAGTTGTACAAACAAAAGGCAAACAAGCATCGCAAATCACAGCGATTCAGTCCTGGAGATCTGGTTTGGCTCCATTTGAGGAAATAAAGATTTCCTTCGAAGAGAAAAAATATAATGGCTCGGGGAGATGGTCCCTTCAAGGTGATTGAAAAGGTTGGAGATAATGCATATAAGTTGGAGTTACCCGGAGAAACCAATATTTCTCCAACTTTCAATGTTGGTGATTTAACTCCATACTTAAGTGAAAATGAAGACCATGAGGATTTGAGGAAAAATCCCAATTAGGAAGGGGAGGATGATACAGAAGCAAGAATGTTGCATTTGATTAGAGAAGCTAAAATGCTAAGTCCAAGATATGAAGATTCATGTTTTGATTTCAAGGCACAGTTTCAATTGGGTTCCAAAGTTATTTGGGGTCAAATTATGATTAGTTGGCTGCCTATGAAGGAAGATCAAGAGTTTTAGCATTTAAAGTGCAATAAAGAGAATTTTAGTTGTTATTTTTATTTCCTAAGCAACACAATTCTTGGGAGCATGACTTTTGGGAGTTGGGTTTAGTTATTGTTATTTTTATTTCCTGAGCAACACAATTCTTGGGAGCATGAATCTTGGGAGTTGGGATTAGTTATTGTTATTTCTATTTCCTAAACAACACAACTCTTGGGAGTTGTTTGTCTCTTTGTATTCTCATGTTTTAGTTATTCTATAAATATGGGATATTTTGTGATGCAGAGGGCAAATTTGATAAATGAAAAAAAGTGTGTTGGAAGTTCTTAAACTTGTCTTGAAATCTTGTTATCTTTATCTAATCGTGGGTTAGTGGTGAGGCGAGTGCGTTCTTTATCAGTTAGGAGGGTGGCTTAGCCTTTAATCTCAATTGTGGTGGACTCTTATCAATCCCATTTATTTACAGAGTGTAATTTTCCCTTTTACTCATACCCATCACGTATCACCTAAGTGGGCAGGAGGGTGCTCAGGGTAAAAGTCCAGTAGTTGCTTCTCCTGTGTTAAAGGAGCTTAAGGAGAATGAGGCCTCCTTGGAGAAGCTGCAGGCTGGTGGTGTAGGGATGGAGTTCAATGCTGCAGCCTCTTCTCAGGTCAAGAAGGCAGCTGGTACTAAGACCAGCTTACCTGGTATTAAAAAGACAGGTTCAAAGGGTCCCAATGTAAAAGGAAATGGGTCAGCTTTTAAGACTAAGACCATTTCTGAGAACATAAGCGGGGGTGTTACTTGTAAGTCCAACCTGAATGATTTTCAACCGAATGCTCAGCTTAATGGGAAGCTGTGGAATGACTTGGTGATGGAGGATGATAGCTTCTGATCTGAAGGCAAGGTCATTCAGTCAAGTAAGGACTCTCCTGTGGGTTGTGGTGCCCCTTGTTCAGAAGCTGAACCCCCTGATTCTAACAGGGGTAAAGTGACCACCAGTTTAGAAGGACAATCAGGTATGGAAGTTGAAAATTCTACTTGCATTGTTTTAGGCAATCCATTGCATGAGGAGATTGGATGTAGTTGTGATAAGGAGATGTTAGATCTAAGTGATCAATTGGCAGTCAATAGAGTGCAAAGTTGCAAGAACTTAGTAGCCTTGCATTCTCATTCGAATTCATATTGATTATTTTGGTGTCTGGTATGTTTCTTCTCTATATAGTTATGATGATGAATAACAACATTTGTGCTTGGAATTGTAGAGGAGTGGGGAAGAAATCTTTTCCTGCCCTTATTAGGGATATTAAATTTAGGTTTAAAATAAAAGTGTTGGCCTTGCTGGAAACCAGATTACATGGTGACAGGGGGGAAGCTGTTTGTAGGAAGCTGGGTTTTTCTAAATACTTCAATCAGGAGGCTGTGGGATTTTCTGGAGGTATTTGGGTGCTGTGGGATGAGAGAGATGTTGAGGTTGATGTTATTCACTCTCATCATCAATTTGTTCATTCCAGAGTTCATTATTTGGAGGATAATAGAGAGGAATTAGTTACTTTTGTGTATGGAAGCCCGAGAAGAGGTGAGAGAGAGATTCTGTGGGAAAATTTTGTAAATTTGTCTGGTTCTGTGTGTCTCCCTTGGATTATTCTTGGGGATTTCAATTCCGTTCTGATGCAGTGTGAGAAAGTAGGAGGTATGGAGGTTTGCTGGAGGAGTATTCTTGAGATGCAGGGTTGTATTGATGAGTGTGGTCTTTCTGATATTGGCTTCAAGGGTCCTAGTTTCACTTGGAAGAGGGGCAACCTGCAAGAAAGAATTGATAGGGCTTGTGCTAATGAGGAATGGGATTTGGCTTGGCCTAACAGGTTTCTGGGTCATCTTCCTTTTTTCAATTCGGACCATAGGCCAATTTTGGTTAGTAATTATAAAAACACCCGTGAGTTGAATGGTCTTAAGCAGTTCAAGTTCCTTGCTGCCTGGTTGACAAACCCAGATTTTGGAGATATTGTTAAAAAGTGTTGGGAGAAGAATGAGGCCTGGTCTGATGCTAGGAGAGAATTTGAGGTTGAAGCTTCTAACTGGCATCATCTTGTGTTTAGAGAGGAGTTGAGGCAAAAGCATAGACTATATGCTAGGATCCAGGGCATTGATATGGAGCTGGATTCGAGATATGATAGGGAGCTAGTCAGGTTGCAGGGTGATCTATGGAAGGAATTGGAGATGATCTTGCTGATAGAGGAACTGTCCTGGTTCCAGAGGTCTAGAATTTCTTGGTTGAATTTTGGGGATAAGAACACAAAGTTCTTCCATTCAACTACCATTGCTAGAAGGAGAAGCAACAAAGTGATGGCCATAAGGAATGAGAGAGGAGAGTGGACTGCAGATTCTAATGATCTTGTGAATACGGCTGTAAGTTACTTTGAGAAGTTGTTTCTGGTGGAGGAGGGTTTTTTTGAGGAGTACCCCATCAAGGATGCTTTCCCCAAGATGGTGGCTGGTGAGTTGGTTAAGTTAGCCAGTATTCCTGATGAGATGGAGATTAAGAGAACTGTTTTTAAAATGGGTAGATTTAAAGCCCCAGGGGATGATGGGTTGAGTGCTGCCTTATACCAATCTCAATGGCATATTATTGGAAAGTCTGTTTGTGACATGGTTAGGAGTTCTTTTGTTGATCCTTCAAAGATTCAGGAGATTAACCAGACTCACTTATGTTTGATTCCTAAAAAAGATAATCCTGAATCTATGAAAGATTTCCGGCCAATAAGATTGTGTAATGTTTCTTACAAGCTAATTACTAAGATCATTGCTGACAGATTTAGGGAGCTGATGTCTAAGTTGGTTAGTCCGAATCAGTGTGCTTTTATCAAAGGGAGGAATAGTGCTGATAATATCCTAGTGGCTTAAGAGATTATTAACTCCATGCAAAGGAAGAAGGGTGATCAGGGGTGGATGGTTATTAAAGTAGACCTTGAAAAAGCCTATGATAGGCTTAGCTGGGAGTTTATTCATGACACTTTAACTGAGTTGAAATTGCCTAGCAGCTTGATTTCTGTCATTGATAAGTGTGTTGGCACTAGTGAACTGAATATGCTTTGGAATGGCAAACCTACAAAATTCTTCAAACCTTCCAGAGGTATAAGGCAAGGGGATCCTATATCCCCTCACCTATTTGTTCTCTGTATTGAAAGACTGGCCCATTTGATTCAAGTAGCTAATGAGGTTAAGGCCTGTAAACCTATTAAGCTCAGGAAAAATGGCCCTCCAATTTCTCACTTGTTCTTTGCTGATGATATTCTTCTATGTATGGAGGCTTCTGTGGAGTAGGCTTTGTGGTGAATTAAGTCCTCAGGGTGTTTGCTTCGAGTTCTGGTCAGAATATTAGTCTGGATAAGACTCGTGTCTTCTTCTCCAAGAATGTTAGCTTCAACAGATCTAAGGAGATAAGTGATTGCTTAGGCATAATAAGCACTCTTAATTTGGGGAAATACATGGGAGTTTATTTAAACCATTCTAGAGTCACTAAAGCATCATTTAGTCATGTTATGGATAGGGTCAAGAGCAGGCTGAGCTCTTGGAATGCCAAATCCCTTTCTATAGCTGGTAGATTGACTTTGGTCAAGTCTGTGATTGCTGCAATGCCTAATTATTCTATTCAAACAACTTGGATCCCTAAATCTGTGTGTGAAAGTATTGAAAAGCAGACTCGTGGATTTATATGGGGGTCTTCTGATAGTAAGAGAGGAGTGCATCTGGTTAACTGCGATACTATGTGCACTAGGAAGACGTCTGGGGGTGCTGGCTAGAGGAATATTAAAGCTTTTAATCAAGCATTTTTCATGAATGTGGGCTTTGGTTTACTAACTAAGAAGGAGACACTGTGGGCAGAGTTCTAAGAAATAAGTATAAGTTGAAGATGTTCTGGTTCCCAGAGTTGCCAGATCAGTGGGTGATAGTAACATTTGGAGGGGTTTGTGTTCTTCTTGGGATCACATTTTGGCTGGATCTAGCATAATCACGGGGGATGGGAGGTTAGTTAATTTCTGGTTGGATTGCTGGATTCCTGGAATAGGAAGACTTATTGACAAGGCTTCTGCTAGTGTGCCTGCCAATATTCAAATCTGGAGGGTTGCGCATTATGTGACTCAGAATGGTGATTGGGACTGGGATAAGTTTAAAAGCTATCTGCCTGCAGAAGTTTGTAATGCTATTGCTGATGTTGAGGTCCCTAAGGTGGAGGATGGGGTTGATAAAGTTATTTGGAGACCTTCTAGCACTGGCTTATTTTCTGTCAGGTCGGCCTATCAGTTTATTAGAAATGAGGGAATTAATTTTCCTAATCAAAATAATCTATGGGAGTGTGCTTGGAAGTGGCAGGGACCAGAGAGGATAAAGCATTTCTTATGGCTTCTTCTAGGGAATAGCCTCTTGACTAATGAGCAAAGGAGTAGAAGACACATGGGTGGAGAGGCTCACTGTCCTAGATGCTTTCATTCCTGTGAAGACTGCAAGCATGTAATGAGGGAGTGTCTTTGGGCTAAGCAAGTTTGGGTGATTTTAAATCCTGAGTTCAAGGGGAGCTTCTTCTTTGGTAGTAGTTTCTCATATTGGCTTAGGTGTAACTTGAAGAGCAAAAAGGGGAAGGGGCTGGAGCATGGCTGGAGTCTTTTGTTTGGAACCACATGCTGGATGCTTTGGCAAGCTAGGAATAATCTAGTCTTTAGGAATGAAGTGTGCTCCCCTGCTAGCTTCTGTTTTAAGGTTAGTGCCTATGTTAATGGCATTATTCTTGCTGGGAAATCTTTAGGGGGAATTGATGATAGCCTAAGAAATTTGAAGGACTGCTGTACTGGTAATTGGCAGCCTCCTCTTGAGGGCTGGATTAAAATTAACTCTGATGGAGCTTGCTCTCTAGATGGTCTTAGAAGTGGTTGTGGGGGGGTTCTGCGCAATAGCAATGGGAGATGGTTAGTTGGTTATACGAAGAAGTTTGGTCATGGCAACGCTTTGAAGGCTGAGTTATGGGGTGCTCTCATGGGTTTTCATTTGGCCTGAGATCATGGGTTTCGTCAAGTCCAGTGGGAAGGAGATTCTCTTGATGCCTTGCACCTAATTGAAGATGGTTGTGATCTTGATCACCCTTTGTGTCAAGTGGTGGCTCGTATTCAAGACATGAAAAACAAGGATTGGAAGTTGATGTTTAGCCATATCAAGAGATCTGGTAATGCAGTAGCTGATCACTTGGCTGGTTTGGTGGACTATGATTCTTGGAATTTATTCGTTCTGCCTAATGCTCCTGTGAGCTGTAGTAGGCTGTTAGAAAGGGATCTTATGGGTGTTGTTGATGCCCAGAATGATCCTTAGTTAGTTTTTGTTGTTGTTTCCTTTCCCTAATATCCAAAAAAAAGCTGCTCGATACTAGATATGGATGAACTTTAGTATACGGAGCTGGTGTTGAAGTGTTTTCTCTGCATTTGACTGGTTTTTTGCCATGCGGTTGTATATGTGTGCTATTTTTTTTGGTTGGGGGATGTAAACAATGCAAAGTTCCTCAATAAATAATAAAAATATGTCTTTTTATTATTTATTTTATATTTTTATTGTCACCCATTTGAGCCAACTCGCGAGCTTTTTCCTGAGCCAACCCGCGAGCCAACCCTAACTCAGATCGGGTCGGGCTGAATTGAGTTTTCTGGCTCTTTTTTTTTGAGCTAATCTTAATCCGGCTCATTTTTTTCGGATTGAATACGGGCTGGGGCGAGTCGAGTCGGCTTGTCCCGTTTTGCCAACTCTAGTTGTGCTAAATAACACATGAGATGATCATTTTCCTTTAAAAATAGTTAAATTGAGACAAATACCATAATGCAATCATGAAAATCTATTACACGGTCATTTTCTCTCTCCTTATCATCTCCTTTCACACCTTTCCCAATATTACATTCTCTCCTTTTATGTGCATAATTATCATCACATTCTTTAATCATAATTTAGCTATAAAATTTGGGGGTAGGATATTGTAACAACCAAGTAGGGTTACTACCAATGTTACTACCAACCAATCTCACCGTTAGATTGAGTTTTTGATCCGACGGTCCTAATTTGATCCTTATATAGCCCTCTCCTCCCTTCTCTCTCTTCCACTCTCTCTCTGGCGCCGCCGCCATCAGGTCACTCATCAGGTCTCTCATCAGGTCTATAGTCACTCCATTAAGGGGCAAAACATGGAATTGGACATAAGAACAATATTACCAACCCCAAACTTCTAAGAAATTTGACTTATGATATATATCAGCATACTTTTTTTTGTTTAAAGTTAGAGTCATGGCTTGTTTATTGTCGATGAATCGACATGGAATATGCCCACGAGTTGAGTATACGGTGTGCACAGTGGCTTATGTATACTTTTTCTTCTGGTAATGCTTTGTTGTATTTGTTAATTATCAATTGCCTCGTTCTAATCTATCCTACCATACGCCATTTATTGATTGTTAATAACTTCATAATTACGGTTGGGAGAGGGGCGCACAACTCAGAGAGGGATTAACAGCGGCGGCGAGGCGGTAGAGTGCAACGGCACGACGACGGTTATGGGCAGCGGCGACAGGAGAAAGTATAGTTAGAGAGAGAATGAGGGAAGAGAAGGGAAGAGAGAGCGCTATATAAGGATCAAATCAGGACCGTCAGATCAAAAACCCAATCTAACGATGGGATTGGTTGGTAGTAACACTGGTAGTAACCCTACTTGGTTGTTACAATATCCTACCCCTAAAATTTGTCCTGAATTTTTTTTTTTGGTATAAAAATTTGTCTTGATTTAACTCGTGACTAATTTTGTTCAAAGTATAACCTCTTAGCATGTGGTGCAACACGTAGTAGTCCTGCATGTGGGTATGTGGATCTAGGCCTACTTTGATGGAGTGCAGGACTTACTACGGTATATTGGTATTATGTTTTAAAACATTATTTGAACAATTTGTTCTTTTTATAAAAAAAAGTCTTATACGGTTAATTTGCCAACATTCTCAAGTCTTCTTTTGGAAAATAAAACTGCTCAAGCATGATAATGAATACTCTCGTGTGATTTAATATGACCCTTACATGTGAAAGGATCTCAACTGTTAGGAAATAAATAAATAATTGTTTTTTTCTCACTCTCTCTATTCCAATACTTTGATTTGTTTTATATAGTGCTTCTCTTATTATTATTGACTTATCTATAAACAATTGAGATCATCTCACATGATCAAGATAAATCATGAGTATCTATTTTTTCTCAAGCATTGACTCTGGTTTTTAACTAAACAATTATTGAACAATTACCCTAGGGCATTGAATCAATTGAAAATCAAAAGGCAGAAAAGGAAAGAATAAAACAATTTGAACTGAGGTAAAATTCATGAACCAAAACGGAGAAAGTTTGACATGTTACAGCTTTTGTATATATATCCTTGACTTTTACAGCCTTAGTTTCGTTCTCTACATATCCTCCAATCGCTTTTCAGGGGTTCTAATTCTTACAATTCTTGGAAGAAATACTTTCCATTATGAAAACTTACATCTTACAGAATGATCACCTAATGTATTTATTTACATCAGTAGGAAAGGAAAAATAACTAACTAACAAGAAAGTAACTGACTAACAAACTATTGCAACTGTATAACTAATGCTGTAACTGAATAACTAATTCAGTTTTGGAGTCTCTGCTGACGTGGCTTTATCTCCATGATTAGCAGAATCATTGGGATATATTAACATCCCCCCCACAAGGAGGACTATGGATATCCACTAGTCCGAACTTGGAGATGGCAGAAACAAAGGCAGTAGCAAGTAGAGGCTTGGTGAAGACATCAGCTAGTTGTACAGAAGATGGCACACGAAGAAGATGAATGAGACCATCGTGTACCTTTTCTCGAACCACATGGCAATCAAGTTCCACATGTTTAGTGCGTTCATGGAAGGTAGGATTGTGTGCCAAGTATATTGCAGAAGCATTATCACAGTAAACAGATATCGGTTGAGTGGTAGGAAGATGAAGATCTTGAAGAAGATAGGACATCCATTGAAGTTCACATGTCAAACTGGCCAAGGCACGGTACTCAGCTTCACAGGAGGATCTAGAGACAGTAGTTTGTTTCTTTGACTTCCATGAAATCAAGGTTGAACCAAGAAAAACACAATGACCTGTGATGGATCTGCGGGTATCTAGGCAACAAGCCCAATCAGAATCAGAATAACCCGAAAGTTTAAGTAAATTAGTTGAAGAGAAAAAGAGGCCAGCACATGGAGAACGTTTGATGTATCGAAGGACCCTATGAGCAGCAAGCATATGAGTGTCAGTAGGAGCTGAAACAAACTGACTAAGTTGTTGCACAGAGAAGGCAATGTCAGGTCTCGTGGTTGTGAGATACAACAACCTGCCAATGAGTCTACGATAAGATGAAGCATCAGGGAATGGAGATCCAGTATAACGACTGAGTTTGGAAGCTGCATCAATGGGGGTGGAGGCCGGCTTGGCAGCAAGTAAACCAGTATCAGAAAGTAACTCAAGGGCATATTTCCTTTGGTTGAGGATGATACCTCTTTGAGAACGAGAAATCTCAAGCCCCAAAAAGAAACGTAATGGCCCAAGATTTTTGATTCTAAACTTCTTGTCTAAGAATACTTTGACACGATGAATCTCCTCCATATTGTTACCAGTTAGAACAATGTCATCAACATATATTAGAAGAGCAGTAAAATGGGAAGCAGTTTTGAGAGTGAACAAAGAGTGATCAGCTGAGGACTGATGATAACCAAGGGATTTGAGAGCTGTCGTGAGCTTTTGATGCCATTGCCTGCTAGCTTGTTTAAGGCCATATAAAGACTTGAGAAGTTTGCATACTTGTTTAGACTTGTCACCATCAATACCAGGAGGGAGAGTCATATAAACCTCCTCATTCAAATCACCATGTAAGAATGTGTTGTTAACATCGAGTTGTTCAAGGAACCACTGGTTTGCAGAAGCAATGGCTAGAATGGTGCGAACTGTAGTCAGTTTAGCTACTGGAGAGAAAGTGTCGAAGAAATCGATGCCTTCTACTTGTGTATAGCCCTTTGCCACTTGTCTCGCTTTATGTCTTTCTATTGAACCATCTGCATTGAACTTGGTCTTGAAAACCCACTTGCAACCGATGGGGGACTTTCCTTCTGGAAGATCAACAATCTGCCATGTGTTGTTTAATGCCAAGGCTGTCAGTTCTGTGTGCATAGCTTCCTTCCAGCAATTATGCTTGATAGCTTGGGTATAAGTCTTCGGATCTATCTGCGTTGAGACATTAAAACAGAATTTCTGGAATTTGGGTGAGTAGGATGTATAAGTAAGGACATCATGTAAAGGATATTTTGGATGAGGGGATTTTTGATGAACCAAGTTGCAATGAAAATCATTAAGGTAAGTAGGTGGCTTTCTGAATCTAGAGGAACATCTTGGTGAAGGAGCGGGAGAAGTATGTGAGGGGTTTTTAATAGGAATATCTATAGTAGGTTAGATTGGTATATGTGTGTTAGGTAAGGTTATTGGTTGTGGTTGTATGGTAGGTAAAGGGTCTGTGGGAGTGTTGTCTGTCATATATGGTTCAGGATTGTGATGTATGGGTTGAGGTATGGGCTGAGGTATGAGTTGGTCAACAACAAGGGTCACATTAGGACTAGAATAAGCAGGATTAGGATGTATAGTAGAGAAAGGAAAAATTGTTTCATATAAAATAGTGTTTCAGGAAATGAAAAATTGCCTGGAAATGAGATCATAAAGGATGTAGCCTTTGGTTGTTTCAGAATGACCAAGATACACACTTTTACGGGCTCTTGAAGAAAGCTTGTTTCTTTGTGAGACCAAGGTAGAAGCAAAAGCAAGGCGGCCAAAAACTCGCAATTGATCAAGGCATGGTGGTTTCTGGTACAGAACTGCATATGGAGAATCTTGTTGAAGGAGAGGAGTAGGAAAATTATTGATAAGCATGACAGAGTGTTGAACTGCATAGGTCCAGAAAGACTGTGGCAAATGAGCTTGAAAAGCAAGACTACGAGTGACATTCATGATGTGTTGATGCTTTCTTTCCACCAAACCATTTTGTTGTGGAGTCTCAACACAACTAGTTTGATGGATGATTCCATGTTGAGCATAAAATTATGACATCAAGAATTCTTTTCCATTATCCGATCTTATGCATTTCACAGATGTGTTAAACTGTTTTTGAGCATAAGAAATAAATCTTTGTAAATGCTGACGTGCTTCACTTTTAAGAGTCATAAATTTGATCCAAGTGAACTGTGAAAAGTCATCAACCAATGTCAAAAAACATTTATAGCCTTGTACAGAAGAAACTGAGAAGGGGCCCCAAATGTCAACATGTAAAATGTCAAAGACTTTATCTGTATGAGAAATGCTTAAAGGAAATGGAAGCCTTCTTTGTTTAGCAAAGTGACATACATCACATGGCTTGATATGTATATCAGGAACAAAAGGAAATTGATTAGAAAAACTTCTTAATGTATTTGCTGATATATGTCCCAAGCGAAGATGCCAGAGTAAGGGACTATTTTTATTACATTGAAAAGAAGTCCTAGACTTATACAATTGTAAGTCTTTAGTAGATGCAGCATTTATGATGAATAAACCACCGCTCCTTTCAGCTGTACCAATCGTCTTCGATGTAATTCTCTGTTTGATTAAACAACAGGAAGCATTAAACATCAAGTAGCAATCCAAGTCATCTAATAACTTTGTCACAGAGATCAAATTAACCTTGAATTTTGGTACAAATAACACATTCCTTAGTGTGAGAGAAGAATTGATATTTACAATACCAGAATGAGAAGCAATCACAGTAGAACCATTTGGCAACACAATTGATATGGGCTTTATCTTGTGAATTGAAGAAAAGATGGAACGTATATGTGTGATATGGTCTGTAGCTCCAGTGTCTAAAAACCACTGAATAAAGATGTTACCTGCAGAAAGTGCAGTCTTGTCCTCTGTCACAGTTGCTTGTGCCATGTTAGTGGCATGTGCTGGTTGTGATTGTTCCATGTAATTCAAGAATTCTGCATATTTCTCTTTCAGAATGGACATGTGCGAAGAAGAAACCTCCTTGCAGTCAAGAAATGAACCTTCTTGCTCTTGAACTGCATTATTTGCATTATGTTCTTGATGTTGATTCTTGGTACGGTAACCTTGAGGAAATCCATGCTTGAAGTAGCATGTCTCAATAGTATGATTTGTCTTTTTACAGTGTGTACAATATTTGGATCGTGATCCTGATCCTTGTCCTCTCCCAAAGTTTGAACGTCCACGGCCTCTGTATAGAACTCCACGTCCTCGATATCCTTCAGAGGAACTAGCAAAAATTTTGCTCTCAATCACATTGTTATGACTTTAATTCTGAAATTGTCTTTCTTGCTGGACAACTAAAGAAAAAACCTTGTTGATATTTGGAAAAGGACTCATCAACATAATTTGTGATTGAACATGGCTATATTGTTCATTGAGGCCTCTCAAGAATCGTATTACTCGATCATTTTCTCTGTATTCACGCATCTGAACCAACATACCACATGTACAAGCTGGTAATGGCCTCAGATTGTTCAGTTCATCCCAAACTGATTTCAGATTTGTGAAATAATCAGTCACTGACCTGTTTCCTTGATTTAATTAATATGCATCTTCTTGTAGATCAGAAATGCGAAACATGTCAGATTGTGAGAATCGATCGCGAAGATCATTCCAGATTTAGTATGCTTTGTCAATCCAAAGAATGGATTATACAATCAAATCTTCAATGGATCTGTGGAGCCAAGCAGAAACCATCATATTGCACCTTTCCCAAGCAGAATAGGTTGGATGATCTTGTGCAGGAGCCATAATAGTGCCATTTACAAATGACATTTTATTCTTGGAAGTCAATGCAACAGTCATTGCATGAGACCATGCATGATAATTCTTTCCATTCATCAATGGCGAAACAAGAATTAAGGAAGGAGACTCACTTGGATGAAGAAAAAATGGATCTGAAAGCTGATTTTGGTTCTGTTCAGCCATAGTTTCAAGAAAAGAGAAAGGAACTCAAAGAGAGTCTTGAATGGCAGAAGGTGAATGGACCAGAGCTCTCAATTGAGCTCTGATACCATCTTACAATTCTTGGAAGAAATACTTTCCATTATGAAAACTTACATCTTACAGAATGATCACCTAATGTATTTATTTACATCAGTAGGAAAGGAAAAATAACTAACTAACAAGAAAGTAACTGACTAACAAACTATTGCAACTGTATAACTAATGCTGTAACTGAATAACTAATTCAGTTTTGGAGTCTCTGCTGACGTGGCTTTATCTCCATGATTAGCATAATCATTGAGATATATTAACGCTAATAAAGGAATAAATTGGAATTCCTACTATTAGATAAAAAGTTTAAGGGGTTATATTTTCTATGGAAAAGTTCACCAATGCCCATGTGATTTACTCCAGAATCACTTATGTCACTATGGTTTTTTTCTTATCATATATGCCCCCGTGACTTGTAAAAGGGTATGTTTTTTTTATCACATATGCCCATGTGGTTTCTTATTTTTTACAAAACATAGGGGTATATGTGATAGAAAAAAACCCACATGGACATAGATGATTTTGAAGCAAACCATAGGAGCATTGATGAACTTTTTCCTATTTTCTAACATAATACGAGACAACATATCTTATATTCCACTCATAAAATTTATGTGGACCCCATCATTTAAAAAAAAATGGCACATCTTTTCATGACAAAATTGGTCTTTTGAATTCTCTCATATAAAAAAGTGGTTATGTAGTTATATTATTTGATCACAATCACTCATTTAAAATCATACATTTCTCTTTTTTTATCTCATAATCAATAAGTGATTGTAATCAAATAATATGACTAAATAATTACTTTTTCACATAAGGTATCCAAATATTCATGCAAATCTTAATATTGTGCAAAACATACATAGAGATGGCAATGGTGGCAAAATGTTCCATTTTCTTTGTTTCAGCGTCCAACACAATTGCATTGAGGACCATATTAATTGCCACTTCTAAATGAAAATGACCCATATCTTTAAAATGTTTTTGTTTTTAATTTAAAATGTCTTATATAAATAAATTGATGGTGCTATAAAGCAAAAATAGAGGTAGAAATAAAAAAATATTATAATGATTTTTTTTTTTTTTTAAATTTAAGCCCCTCCTTTTCTTTTTCCGTTCATTTGACTTCTTTAAACTTTCCCTTGTCTCTTTGTTTGTGAACTATTAGCCAAAAGTTATTTATAAGTAGAAAGTTACTACAAATAAGTTTAGAGAAAATCTCTTATAATGAATTCTTTTTTATAATGAAAAAATAAAATAAAAGCCAAAAGCTTATTTTTTTAAGTTTTTATTTATTTTTCTTGAATTATGTGTATTTTTTTTAAAATGAAGAGTTACAGAAATAAAGAGAGAATCTTCTTGAAATATATATTTTTAAGTAATTTTTAAGTACTCACCGAACAACTTTTAACTTTTTTTTATTTCTTTTTTAAATATTAACTTTTAAGTATCTTCTCACTTAAACAAACAAAAATCCAATCTCATAATCACTTTTATTTTCATGTTAACTTTCAAACATGGGCTTTTCGCCTATTGGTATGAAAGCCCGTCAATAAAGCCCAAAAGCCCAGAGCAATTCTCGTGGCTGCAACGATAGGAGCGTTTTGTCTCTCTTTCAATCAGAACTTGTTATTTTCTCTCTCTTCCATCCTCAGTTCCAAATCGAGCTTCCATTTCGTAAGTCCCTTTTCCACTTTCTCTTCCATTCCTTAATCCTTTTATCTATTTGTTTATTTATGAATGTTCAGCTATAACTGTGACTCGGATCTATGACTCACTTTTGAATTCTGGGTTTTCCAATTCTCCTCTCTGTGAATCTATTTGCACGTGTAACCATTGGCACATATTGCCCCATTGAGATTGCGGGTGATTGTGTTGGTTTATGCCTGAGGTTGCTGCATTTCCTGTTTATTTCACACTCTCTCGCCCTTAGATTTTTTTTTTTTTATTTTTGGTTGTTTGTGTAGTAGTAGTAGTAGAAGTAGGAGCAGCATATTTGGGCCTGAAATTCCACAATCTTGTGCGTGTGAATGAATCAAAGTCACTGTTTGTTTATCTATAACGATTACTTTCAAATAGTTAGTGTATTTTGGTGGTACTGTTATTTATTGGCGAGGTCAATTTGTGAATTATGACGCATGCAACTTTCCTCGTATCATTATTATTGTTATTATTATTAATAATAATAACAATATAATAACTCCCCATGAAATCACTGTTATTCTTTTTTTGGTGAAAGAAATCACTGTTATTTATTTGCGAGGTCAATTTGTGAATTATGACGTATGCAACTTTCCTCGTATCATTATTATTGTTATTATTATTAATAATAATAACAATATAATAACTCCCCATGAAATCCCGACTTGGGAAGGTAGCGGTGAGAAAATCTTTATCCTTACATTTTGCAAAATGTTTGTTTCTTGGATTGGAACCCGTAACCTTTCGGTCACATAGAAGCAGTTTTACCACGGCTCTAGGCTTGTCCTTGTAAAAATGGCCTTTCGGTCGTTGTCGTTGTCGTCGTCATTATTATTATTATTGTATTTTGGGGTTAAATCGCGAATGAGGAAATGTTGTGTAAGATTTGGCGTAAACTTAATGAAGAGTGTGTAAAAAAAAAAAAAACCCACTCCCCGTTAAACCCGACTAGCGAGTGTGTGGTGGAGGTAATCCTTATTCGCAGCCTTATCCTTGCATAATGAAGAGTGTGTATTATTTTAAAATCTAGATTAGACCTTATTGGAATTTCAATATGGATTACATGATAATTTTGAAAGCTACATTAATAATGGTTGCATAATCTGGATTCTGGATTCATGAAATGTGCTGATTAAAATTATGTAGTAGATACGCAGAATCATGTAATAAAGTAGGGTTTTATAAGAGTTATGTTGTAGGAAAAGTGATTGTGTAATGTTATAGAGATTCGTTTTGCGTGCCAGAGTTTTTTTTTTTTTTGCTGCGGGCCCCACAAAATATTGTGAGTGTAGGAAAATTTTTCTGGTCATGTTAAATGATAGATGATAAACCCAATAAAGTAATAGTTTTATGCATTCCTTGAGGTTGCTCTGTTTGACGAGCAGAAGCCCTTGCATGATAGATGTCCTTATAAAGTTTCAAAATATCTACTGTTTTATGGGCTGATAAAAGTACTTTCTTAATGAGTTAGGGTACTATTAGAACCGTGGGCCATTGGCTTCTTATATCATCTTATCATATTTCACCCTCGTCTTGGGGTTGTATTTGTTGGTATCATGGAATGTGTTGTACAGTGAACATTTGAATGAAATTTGTTAGGTGTTCATTATGCTTGAAGTTCTAGGATTATGCTCTCTCTGTCTTTGCGTGCATTGTTGTACTTTTGTCTATCTTGTCTATTTCTTCATCATTCTTGTTGTCAATCTGTTGCACCAAGAATTAGACTACGTGCCTATTTATAGAATGTTCAAAGCAATTTTTCTTGATAGATCATCTCATCATAATCTAAAATTTAAAACTTGCTAGAATTTTTCCTGGCAATTTTCATTTTAGGGTTCTGTTTTCATGTTTCTTTATTGCTGAAACAGTTGGTAATTTTAGCTTTTGGTACTTTTTTGGTGATTCTGTCTTTGTCATTGTCCTTATGCTTATCTATAGAACTTTAACTATAATACTTGGTTGCATGTATACTTATCTGTAATCTTTTTTATATGAACGATTGTCAGTGTGGACAGAGATGACTGGAGGTGCTATTCAGCAGTTATTGAGGAGGAAACTCCAATGTTATTCTCCTGTAAGCATTAGCCCCTCTCTTCATGATAATTTTATACTTTTGGGGGTATTTTCTTTCTTGGTCCTTGCAGCCTGGGACTCAAAATGGAGAGATCCTTAGACTAAAAGTTAGGGATTGGGAAAAGAAAAATGATTTTCTGTTATACAAATTTAAGGGAAAGGGAATATTGTTTTTCTGGGAAGATGTTAGAGCTTTGCATTACCTTTTCTTAGATTGCTTATTTGAGCAATACTGTTTTCTAATTTATCCAACGTATTTCTAGTATGGTTAGGTTAATGTTACAATATAGTTGAAAAAGATTGGCTATATCCTGCTAATTTATAAAAGAATTTTATCAAGTTTGCCCCCAAAGTCATAGGTATAATAGACTCCACCATAGCATTCTAATGCATACAAAATATTCCAACCTGCAAATCTTCATTTGAAACTAAAATGTTTGTAGTTGACCGACTTGTAGATATTCTAAGTCTTAAATGAGCATTTGATGATATACAAGAAAAGATAAATCAATAAAAAAGGAAAAACTCTTGACATTCAACAATAACAATGATCAAGCCTTATCCCACTAGGTGGATTGGTTGGCTACATAGATCATTTGATACCACTAGGTTCTATCAAAACCAAATTTTTAATAAATTCATTTGGAGTGAAGTCTTTTTAAATGGTTTCTCCTAAAGTTGTATTAGTTCTTCTTTTATCCATTTTAATCATTAAATGTTCTATTTGATCCATTTTTTTCTCTGGAGCCTCTATTGGTCTTCTTCTCTTGTTATCAAACCACATCATGTCAGTTTTTGTCATCTTCTCCTGAATAAGTGCTTCTCCAACTTTAATTAGTTGTATTCATATATATCCTGTATTTTCTTGTATGTCCAACATCCACTTGAGAATTCTATATTCACCAGACTTGATCCATTTTTTTCTCTGGAGCCTCTATTGGTCTTCTTCTCTTGTTATCAAACCACATCATGTCAGTTTTTGTCATCTTCTCCTGAATAAGTGCTTCTCCAACTTTAATTAGTTGTATTCATATATATCCTGTATTTTCTTGTATGTCCAACATCCACTTGAGAATTCTATATTCACCACACTTGTTTTTAGAAGTTGTTAATACCTTGCTGCTCAACATTCCGTAATCTTTACCATAAAGCGTAAGTGGTCTTATAGCTGCCATCAATTTGTAAGATGGATTCAACAAACTTCAATTTGCAATTTGTGGTATGACTATGATGTGATCCCCAATTTTCATCTCCAAAACATTCCTGATTTGTGTATTCCTGAATTTGCATACTATTGCTCCGTCTTACTTCTACTTAACTGAAACCTTTTGATTCCAAGGCTTATGTCTGCAGCTTAAATTTGTATATTTATTTATTTAATTAATTTTGATAGATTTTTTTTTGATATTTACTCGTCTTCAATTAGGACCATAGTTGTCAATCCTAGACAGTGGCACGGGTGACTGACCTCAGAAATGCTGTAGTGGGATAGTCGATAGTAGGATGGCCGAGTAGTTTATACCACACCTATAACTACTCGTTAAACCTCGACTAGCAAGGGTGAGCAAGGGTAATCTTTGTACGCAGCTTTGCCCCTCACATATAGATGCTCAAAAATAAAAAGTAAAAAATAACCCAAAATTAAGGACATATTCATCATTAATAATTATAAGCCATAGGTCTTTTTGTAGTTTGCCCAATTGTGTGTGTCCCCTATATTCTTGTAAATAGGTATCAAATTGTTCCTCATCCACTGATCTAGAATTTTCTTAGATCTCATTATCTCATTGAACATCTTAATAAGCTAAGTTATACCCTTCAACCTTAAACACTTCCAAACTTCCATACGTATATTATCTGGTTAAATTGCTTTACCATTGTTCATCTTCTTTAGCCCTTTATTTAGCTTAAATTCTTGAATGTATAATTTTGACTATGTCCTTTTTGGTGTTTAAATTCTCAAAGTCTGTTATTGTTGCATGCCCTTCCTTAAGTTGTTTGTAGAAATAAATCTTCCATCGTTTCTTGATATCTTGCTTAGTTGCACCAGAGTAGTCTATAGTGTACTATGTCAGAGCAGAGCAGAGTGGCTTGAGGCTGCTACTAGGTGCCAGTCACATTGTACCCTTTGCACCTGCAATTGTGACTGCTATAGCAGCATATTGAGTTTTCCAACCTATACTAAAACGGGGGTGTGAAAATTCATCTTTGCCCCCATTTTGAGTTTTCCAACCTTTTTTTAAACATTTATGTGATTTCCCCTCTATATTTGGCATCAGAAACACTATGGGGGTTTGTAACCCTTCTTCCCGATCATTCATGCAAAAAACACTTAAAGGCTGGCTTCTGTTTTGAACCAACCCGTGACCCATTCTGGCATTGTTTTTTGCCAAGCTTGGCATTTTCTGGTACATCCATTATGCGGCCACTGCTTACCAATGGGTCTCTATTCACTCCCTCCCAGTTTGGACACACCTGCTGCGCTTACCCATGAGCCTCCGTTCATCTGGTCTCAGTTCAATTTTTGTTTCTATGTTGTGTTGTGTTCTTCACTCTCACATGCCCCCTCTGGTCCATTTTTGTTTATGTTGGGTTGTGTTCTTCGCACTTTTGCTCCCAAACTTCACATAGTTGATCCCAAGCCTTTGTGAAAGAGAATTGTTGTGTTAGGCAGTTAGCAGCCAACGTTGAACTTTATTGAATCTTTTATGACATGGATCAACTATAAGATTGTGCTAAAAATGATAAGTTTCTAAAAATTCTTCTATTGTAAGTTTCCCTACTATTTTTAGAATTCCCCTTGGCATTATCTGTTGCATCCACGTGTTTTATCCATTTATCATCAGTCTGTGTCTTGGTGTATCTTTTCTAGAAGCATATCATACTTTTGCAATTTCTTGTTGGTGTTGTTGCTAATTATACTTAAATCTTTGCAGACTCTTTTGAATTAAATTGTTGCTGACTCAATCCTAAACTACTATTGAATTGAAAATTATATTAAGAGTTTAAATTTTGTCCTTATGTTGGTGTAAAATTTTATACTCTATCAGTAAACAAGAAAGTCATCATCATTGTAGATTTATAGTATTTAAGACTTTCACTTGCAGAAAAATCTGTCAACAGTTCAGGTGGCATCTATGGTTCACTAATACTATAAAACTCTTCACACTATTGGTGGATCAAAATTAAATCCCTAGTAAATGCAAATCTCTGACTTTCAATTACGGTCCATCTCCTCATCATTTAGGGTATAAGGAATAACTTATCTTAGAAGTACTTGAGATGGATTTGTCCATGTCCTAGCTTTAATTCTTCCCTCTTTATAGGGGTGCTGTGAACTTGAGTCCAAGTCCAATTAATGGGAGCTATCTTCCATTGTAGGCTTATAGTTGTTGTTTGTCATATAGGAAAAAGACCATTCTGCTGACTGGTACATACATGTGCATGTCATAAAGTTTTGATGAGTTTATAACAATATGCCGCATCTTATGCTGATAGCTGTTTTATACTTAATGCAGAATCCTTCTTTTATATCATCCATTATCACAAAGAAGGATGGTACTGACTCTACTGGCCGCAGCTACTTAAGAGCGCTTGCATTAATTGGAGCTGGTGTCTCAGGCTTTTTGGGTTTTGCGACAACAGCATCAGCTGATGAAGCTGAGCATGGCCTGGCATGTCCAAGCTATCCATGGCCTCACAAGGGCATCCTCAGTTCATATGATCATGCTTCGTGAGTTTGATCTGATTTTCTATTTATTTTCCTTTCTATTCTTTTGGCTCAAAAATATCATTTGAAGTTAGCAACTACATACACAAAGTAGTCCCTGTTGCATTTTTAAGGTGAATTACTAATTGTTAATTATAGGTACATGTTTAGTTTACTTTTTTTTTGTCATGTAGTCCTTATTTCATTTTTCTCAGTCTTCCTCTCTTGCTTTGTAATGTCTTTGAGATGATGTGACTGGTTTAAATCTTGTGCGTATTATATCCAATTAATAATATTTATCAGGCATTGTTTTATCTAAGAAAAATATCGTTCATTGATTTCTAGAAATAGTTGCAATTCTAAATTCTACAATAAAAGTATTTACACCCCCTCTCTTTTAGGTTCACTTTTATGGTGAATCTGCATTCTGTTGTATGGCATCATCATGTATTAACCAAATTTAACATGAATGCTACATAAACATGAATATAATTCAGGTGGTCTTAATACATTTAACTAATTTTGTACGAGCAGGATTCGTCGTGGTCATCAAGTTTATCAACAAGTCTGTGCTTCCTGTCATTCTATGTCTTTGATATCATACCGTGATTTGGTTGGTGTTGCTTATACAGAAGAAGAGGTAAAGGCTATGGCAGCTGAGATTGAGGTGGTAGATGGTCCTAATGATGAGGGTGAGATGTTTACACGGCCTGGTAAACTCAGTGATCGCTTTCCTCAGCCTTATTCCAACGAATCAGCTGCTAGGTTTGCTAATGGTGGAGCCTATCCTCCAGATCTAAGTCTTATTACTAAAGTAATGTCGGTTGTCTGCTAGTAACGTGCTTTAGATTTTCTGTTTTACGTATACCAGAACTATCTTTACCATTTGTATTTTCAGGCTCGTCACAATGGTCAAAACTATGTGTTTGCCCTTCTAACCGGTTATCGTGACCCCCCTGCTGGTGTTTCGGTAAATTCTTTCATAAACATTTTTTTTATTGTTAAAACTAATTTGTGGCTTTGAAATCTGTGCAAGCACAGTCAATAATTATTTATTTATTTATTTCTTTCTTGCATACCAAATTACCAATGAGGAAAAATATGCATGCATTGTGGGCTGGGGATTATTAAAGAGCCTTTGACATCATGCCTGGTTTTCTTTGCAAATCATTTTACTGACAAAATTGATATTCGCCATTTCTAGATGAAATAGATTCCACAGGTTTTAGACATAGTATGGTTAATTTGTACGTGTGATACACACACTTTGGCACCTGTATGTGATTCTAGGTGTTAGTCATGCTTGTATATGGATGATATCAACGATGGATGATGAACTTGCTTTGTATTTTCTCAACTATCTAATTCTCAACAATTACAAATTCATGATTTTTTTTGGTCCCAATACCAGTGTGACAATACTGCGCTTAAAGTTAAACTTTGTTTATGGGTAGCTTTTAAATAATAATGTAGATTAGAGAAGGACTACACTATAATCCTTATTTTCCTGGCGGAGCCATTGCCATGCCTAAAATGCTTAATGATGGTGCTGTTGAATATGAAGATGGTATCCCTGCTACAGAAGCTCAGGTACTTCTTTTGTCTGTTGAGGATTGGTTTGAGTAAATCTTATCACAAAAAATTATCTATGAACTTAAGAATGAAGCTATTTTTTTTTCTCCTGTTATGCCTTGCTGCAGATGGGGAAAGATGTTGTGTCATTCTTATCTTGGGCTGCCGAGCCTGAGATGGAAGAGAGAAAACTGGTTTGTTTCCCTTCCTATCCTTTTCCTTCAAGATTAATAAAGAAAATATATCTTATTTTCTGAGGACATTGTTATTATATGCAGATGGGATTTAAATGGATATTTGTACTATCATTGGCATTACTTCAAGCAGCTTATTACCGTCGCCTTCGGTGGTCTGTTCTAAAGTCTCGCAAGCTGGTTCTTGATGTTGTCAACTAGCCACCTTCCAAGTATCATTTGCAACTTCAGGAAATATTTATTGTTGGCAATAATTTTGTCAGATGATTGAGTTATCTCATCATGTCAAATTCGTTGATGGAGTAACTTGAAGCGTGTTCTATTTTTGTTTGAGATAGAAATAAAGCTGATCCATATATGTGAGATATGTTACTTTTATCATTTTTTCACCCCGTTCTCAGATCTGTGTATTGTTCCATTCTGCGGGACCCCTGTACTTTATTTTGATTCAATCTGGATTTTGATGGTAATTGACCTGTGACGGGTTTATTTTGGTTATCTTAAAAGAAAGAGACAAGGTCACAATGTTCCTTTTGGAAATTAGAAACAAAGTTCTTTTTCACTTCATTACTATGGAGTTGTTATGGTCGCGGCTTAGCATTGATAATAACTTTGTTTTGTAAGGTGGTTTTATAGGGATAATAAGCATATTTTTCTGAAGTTTATAAAAAATCAAATTTAACTTTTAATATGTGTTGCTTGGGATGGTACCCCATGCATGGGCTACACGGCTGTGGGTTGGCCTTGTTGGCTCTAATCGTGATATGGACTAGCGCCTCCATTATGGATAAGTTGTTCTATAGCATCACAGTTAAAAGTTTTTTATTTCATATCCAATTCTTCTGTGGGAGTTATAGTTATCTCATCACACTTGAATATCTCAATAATCTCCGCCTCAAGTGTGAAACCCAACATTGATATGCTCCCTCTCAAGGAGAAAAGAAGCAAGCTTGACAGTAAATCTGAAAAGTGTATCTTTATGGGGTACAAGGATGGCGTCATAGGTTATAAGTTGTGGAATCCGGATACTAGAAGTGTAACTTACAACAGAGACGTTGTATTCAGAGAACCTAAGTTGAATCAAATTTTTCCTGAAGCTCCTGAAAAGTCATAGAGGAGTGGAGTTTGATGTAGGTTTGAAAGATGATACAATAAATTCAGAGGTTGAATTGGGAAATTTGAATTCTGAAGCTCCTGAATATAACGAGGTAGAAAATGAGTTTTCTGAAACCGAGGCTGAGGTTGAAGCACCAGTGCTGAGGAGATCCACAAGGGAAAGAACACCATCTGAGAGGTATACACCTGAAAATTATATCATGTGTGCTAGTGATGATGTTTGTGCATTTAGTATTACAGGTGATGATCCGAGCACTGCAAAACAAGCCAGGAGCTTGGTGGATGCCAAACAGTGGGAGGAAGCTATGAAAGAAGAGATGAAGTCTCTGATATCAAACTTGGAGTTTGGTGAATCTACCTGCAGACCGAAAAGTAATTGGTTGCAAGTGGGTGTTCAAGAAGAAGGTTGGTGTCAATGGGGAGATTGAGCGCTACAAGGCTTGATTGGTTGCAAAGGGATATTCACAGACAGAAGGGGTTGATTATGGTGAGGTATTTTCACCTGTTGCTGTAACGCCTGGCAACTTGCAAGGATTAACGACTGTCCCCACACACTAACACGAGACTTTTCTGCGTGCTTTGTCCTCACTCGCACACTTCCCGGGAAAACTTCCCAGTAGGTCACCCATCCCAGAATTTCCCCAAGTCAAGCACGCTTAACTATGGAGTTCTTCCGGTCCGGGCTACCGAAAAGTAGATGCATCTTGTTAGTATAGGTAGTACCAATTAATTCTTATAAGCTATTCCCAACTAAACTGTCCCATACCAGCACAGTCTCTGGAATCCCTCTCTTTCGGGTGTTGATTCGATTCATTCATGTACCCCCGTCCCCAGAAGCCTGCCAGGAGCCGCTCCTTGTCCATGCCCTTTCGCACCAGCGATCACTCCCCTCCCTCGTCAGCGCCCGGGATGTTACATGCCCACTAGCTTCCGCCTGGTTCGTCCTCGAACCACACCGTACTGGATGAGAGGCCCTGCTCCGATACCACTTGTAACGCCTGGCAACTTGCAAGGATTAACGACTGTCCCCACACACTAACACGAGACTTTTCAGCGTGCTTTGTCCTCACTCGCACACTTCCCGGGAAAACTTCCCAGGAGGTCACCCATCCTAGAATTTCCCCAAGTCAAGCACGCTTAACTATGGAGTTCTTCCGGTCTGGGCTACCGAAAAGTAGATGCATCTTGTTATTATAGGTAGTACCAATTAATTCTTATAAGCTATTCCCAACTGTACTGTCCCATACCAGCACAGTCTCTGGAATCCCTCTCTTTCGGGTGTTGATTCGATTCATTCATGTACCCCCGTCCCTAGAAGCCTGCCAGGAGCCGCTCCTTATCCATGCCCTTTCGCACCGGTGATCACTCCCCGCCCTCGTCAGCGCCCGGGATGTTACAGTTGCAAAGTTAAATTCCATAAAACTGGTTTTGTCTGTTGCAGCTGTATATGACCTAGAGGTGGAGCAGCTGGATATAAAGACAGCTTTCCTTCATGGTGATTTGGAGGAGGTTATTTTCATAAAGCAACCAGAGGGGTTCATTGCAAGAGGCAAAGAGGAGCTAGTCTGTAAGCTGAATAAATCTCTGTATGGCCTGAAGCAGTCCCCAAGGATGTGGTACATGAAGTTCGACACTTATGTGCTGAAGCTTGGCTTTGACCGCTGTGGTGTTGATCACTGTGTTTATGTGAAATGGTTAGAAGGTGACTTTGTTATTCTAACTTTGTATGTTGACGACATGTTACTCGTTGGAAATAGTTAGAAGATGATCAACACTGTTAAAGGAATGCTAGCAAAGCAGTTTGAAATGAAGGATCTAGGCGCTGCAAATGTGATATTGGGTATACAGATTAAGAGGGAGCGTGACAAAGGAAGATTATGGTTAAGTCAGCGGAAGTACATAGAGGATGTTCTGAAGAAATTTAAGATGACTGACTGCAAGCCTGTGTTGACTCCTATGTCTACTGGTTCTAAGTTATCGGCTGACCAGTGTCCCAAGACTGAAGAAGAAAAAGAGGAGATGGCGTCAGTTCCTTATACTAGTGCAGTTGGGAGTCTGATGTATGCCATGATTTGTACTCGACCTGATATTGCTCAAGCAGTGGGGTATTGAGTAGGTATATGTCCAAGCCAGGAAAGGAGCATTGGACGGCTGTGAAGCGTGTGTTCCGTTATCTTCGTGGTACGTCTGACCTTGGGTTATGCTATGAAGGCATGAAGGGCTCAAGGGGACAGACATTATTAGAGCTGAGATGCTTTGTGGATGCTGATTGGGGAGGTGACATTGATAGTAGAAGGTCTACAAGTGGATATGTTATTTCTTCATTTGGCGGAGCTATCAGTTGGATGAGTAAGAGGCAAAGCACTGTTGCTTTATCTTCTACAGAGGCTGAGTACATGGCATTGACACATGCTGTTAAGGAGGCTATTTGGTTACGGAGGTTGTGCAAAGAGCTTGGCTTTGTACAAGGAGAGATGATCGTTGGGTGTGACAGTCAGAGCGCCATTTTCTTGGCTAAGAACCCAGGTTTCCATGCTAAGACCAAGCATATCGGCATATCGTATCACTTCATCAGAGAGAAGATTGAAGACAAGGTTGTATTGCTGGAGAAGGTTGACACAAAGGTCAACAATGCTGATTTTCTGACCAAGGCAGTGACTTCAGAGAAGTTTGAATGATGTACAACATTGGGATTGAAGAAACATGCGAAGCATTCACCAAGTGGGAGAATGTTGGGTATGGCTCATACTTTGCATGTTGATGTAAACCGAGTGACTTGTAACGAGTGGCAGTGAGGAAAATATAGTACAGACAAGCCGGAAGTAGCCTTAATTGGGTGAACTAGGGTAAATCATCCTGTCAATCTCTCTACTCTTATCTCTTTTTCTGTTTTCTCAATTTTGTGTGATTGTCGATTTCCAACATTTGATATCAGAACTAAGATGCTTTGTGGATGCTGATTGTTGGAGTATTCAAGTGTGATGAGTCCCAAATTGGTTGGTAATGGGCTAAGTGAAAAATATATAAGTGGAAGGACCCATGAACCTAATGCCTTAAGGTTTTGGGTTGAGATGTGGTGTCGGACCCACTTGATATAACTGGTCTAGCTTAGCTCATTGGTGGTGGTCCCTCGCCACGGGCTCCCCCCTGGACCAGCCTGACATTATTATAGTGAGATAGGGCATGTGATTTTGCGAAAACTTGTGGGAGAGGATTTAATAGTTGTACAACTATATATGCTTTATGTGAATATTGGGGGATTTAAATCATGTTTTGCATGATAGGGTGTTGATTAGATTCACTCATGTACCCCTCAAGCTGGCAGCCTGCCTCTTTTAGCACTGGCGATCACTCCCCGCCCTCGTCAGTGCTTGAAATGTCATAGGGAAAGTGGTGAGTTTGCCTTGTTTTAGCCTAGCGACAAGTAGGCAGAGAGCCACCTTGACTTTTATTGAGCGCGGTGAGGTAATCTTAAAGGGTTTCATCCTTACCTTCTTTGATTCACAGACAAGGTTTGTGATGAACTCGATTGTACTTTGTCAAGGAAAAGCATCGAGGCGACATGCTCTTCTAGACATCCCTGGGGTCTTCTTCTTCGTTATAGGCATCCAGATTGATGTGTGTTTGAACCCCTTTACAATAAGAACTGCCAAAATCCAATGTGTGAAATGATGGTTGAAATAAGGAGAGGGGATCAAGTTTCCAATCGGGTTTTCTATATTCTCTGGTCCTATGGGCCCTTTTTTTCCATTGCCTACCTAGGAGCTTTCGTTGATGACCAATTAGTTCACATTTTGAGGGTAGGCTCTTCGCCCATCCATTGCCGCTAAATAAGGGTTGATGTGCAACTATAAAGAGTTTGACGCTCAAGACTATTTTATAATTAGGTAGTGCTCATATGAGGATGAATGTGCATAACTAAGGGTTTTAACCCTATTTTTGTATACAAGTCTATGTAGCTTCCTCGAGACCCATTAGTTATTATCTTAGTGAGATAGGGCATGCATTTTTGCGAAAACTTGTGGGAGAGGATTTAATAGTTGTACAACTATATATGCTCTATGCGAATATTGGGGGAGTTAAATCATGTTGTGCATGTTAGTTTACAATATAGCAGTTAAAGTGTTTTGCTAATTTGGTCACTGTGCCACGACATTGATCGATAAGAATAAAATTTCTATAAACAAATATTAAAAATAACAATTTCAATTTGCCTATATATGTGAAGTTGTTTATTGATTGGTCATGGGTGTGAGTTGGCGTGAGTCATGGTAAAAAATATCATGCAAATATGTAGGTTAGATTTTCTTATTATGTAGTAATGATGAGCGATTCCCATAAGTTCAAAAGGGTAATAGTTTGGGTAATAAATCCTTTAATTACCTTTTATTTGTTTATTATTTGTCCAAAAATTTAGTTTGAAGAAAATTGATGAATATAATAATAATAATAATAATTTTCTAAATTTTTCCTAAAGCATTGTCAAACATAACGCTTTGTCATTGTCCTAGATGCATAATGTATGTTGGGCTTAATGAAAAAGTATATTTTAAGAGTAAAATAGTTAACATACGTTTCTTTACAATCAATATTGGAGTATGTAATGCTTAGGTTTCAGTAGCATCTCGTTTTTCCCAAATAATTTATGAGCGGGCACCATAAAAGTCTAATCACACCTTTAGGTCGCCTAGCCGAATTATAATTTTTCTACCCTAGAAGGGTCATTTCCGTGACCCAATGGTTTATAGCCACGTGATCTAGTCTTCTTGGATGTAGGCCCCACCCATTAGATTTGTTCCCCATATTATCCTAAACGAAGGGACCTTTCCTCTCCATAGCCATCTTGACTTCTCTCCCAGCAATCAATTTAAGAAAATGCGAAAACGTCGCTCTCTGTAAGAATCGTGCATTCTAGGGTGTGAAGTAGGAGAAAAGGAGTTTACGAGTTGGAACAAGAGAATAATGGTAAGAAGAAATAGGAACATGCAGAGGAATAAAAAAGATGGAAGCAAGCACTATCCTTCTCATCCACATTCGCCTCAAATATCATCAAGTATATCCCTAAATTTCTCGAATTTCTTTTAAATATTTAATTTGATTGAATTTTTCTTTCACTTTAATTTCTTATCTGTACCAATACAAATAGAGAAGTAAATATTTCCAATTAACATATAGATGTATTTAGGTATCCTTATATGAATATTTGGTGAAAGGAGTAAAAGAGGTGTTTTAGCCTACTTTTTTTTTCTTCATAATTTCTCTAATAAAAAAAAATTATTTTGCTATTTTCTAGGTAATCATTGGATGAATAAAGTGTGAAGAATTTTTATTGACTTAATTTCCCTGAGGGAATGGTTCTAATATACAACCAATTAAATACAAAATAAGAAAACAAACCAAATACAAAAAAATCAATCAAATGAATCCTATTTAAAACAAATCATATTTGGTTTGATTTGAAATTCCCCCTAAATATAATAGAATCTTTAGAATTGCCCACAATCCCCCTTAAGGTGTGATATATATGTGGATCATTCTCAACTTGCGAATTAAGTCTTTAAAGGTCACTTTGTGTGCTTTTAGTGAGATTGTTTGTGGTTTTCTCCTTGGTAAGAACATATGTCATATGCACATTACTAGCATCTAATATTTCCTTGATGAAGTGGCAGTCAACTCCCACGTGTTTGATCGTATTATGATGGATATGATTTCAAGCAATACTAACCACTACCTTCTTGTTACAATTCAACCTTAATGGTAAGGAGTAGAAGACATGTAGCTCAGTAAGGATACTACTTAACCAAATGCCCTTACAAACACCATGGGCTAGAGATCAAAATCCATCTTCTACACTACTTTTAGCCACCGCTGGTTGTTATCTACTTTCTCCATGTTACAAGATTACCCCATACATAGGAGCAATAACTCGAGGTCGATTTTCTGTGACCTGCTGAATCAACCCTATTTGCATTAGTAAAAATTTCAATAATCTTTTGTTCCCATATTTTGAAGACCTGTCCCTTATCTAGTGTATTTTTTAGATACCTTAGGATTATACATACAACGTCAAAGTGTTTTTTCTTAGGGGAGTGCATGAATTGGCTGATTATACTCACAACAAATGCAATATCGGGCGTGTGAAATAGGTAGATTAGTTTACAAACTTATCGCTGGTATTGTTCCTTGTCGTATCCTATCTATATTCAATGTTCAACCTTAAATTACGTTTCATAGGCTATTCTATTGGTTTGCATCCTAGCATGCCTGCTACTCGAATAAGATCTAAGGTATACTTATTTTGAGATATATTATCCATGTTTTGCTCGAGCTACTTTAAGGCTTTAAGATCCAATAACTCAAATTGGTATGCTAGGTATCTCTTTCAAGAGTCTAACTCCTAATGATCATCACTTATAACAATTATGTCATCCATATATAATATAAGAATAACAATCTTAGCATCCTTAGAATGTTTGTAGAAAATGTGTGATTAGTTTGGGCTTGTTAGAGCCCTTTCCTTTTAATTGTTTAAGTGAATTTATAAAATTATTTTCTAGTGGACTATTTAAGCCCATATTGAGACTTCTTTTATATACATACCAGACCATCTTTTTTGAAACCAGGTGGGGAATCCATGTACACTTTTTCATGTAAATCATAGTTCAAGAAGGCATTCTTCACGTCCAACTATTGTAAGGGGCATTCGAGATTAGCAGCAAGAGAGAAGAGAACTCTAATCATGTTGAGTTTGTCCATTGGAGAGAGTGTCTCTTGATTGTCTATCCCATGAGTTTGGGTTAACACTTTAGCAACCAATCTTAGTTCGTATCTATAGATACTGCCATCAATATTAAATTTTATGGCGAACATCCACTTGTAGCCTACTAGTTGTTTTCCCAGAGGCAATTTCATAGTCTCCTAAATTCCATTCTTTTGTAAGGCATCCATTTATTCAAGGACAACTTGTCTCCATCTAGGATCGTCAAGGGCTTCTACGATAATTCTTGTTACTTTTGTACTACCTAACTATGTTGAAGGTATGAAAACCTGGAGTCAAATTTTTGTAGGAGATAAATCGAGAGACATAATGTATAACATAGGACCTTGTACATTTCCTTAAAGAAAATGGAAGGTTCAAATCATCAGTGTTATAGAGGACCAAATTTGGATTGTTGGAACTAGAATCCTGGGTGGAATCTTAATAGCGTTGAGGTTTTAGTTTATTTACACTTTGAGGAAGCTCTCTCCATCTATAAACCAATGACTATTTTCGCTAATTGTTATCTCCCACTATTTTCAATTGTAGTTATGGGGAATCCTGTAGTTGAGAAAAAAAAGAAAAATTGATCTACTAAGGGTAACATTGTGGGTTTCCATGATTGATCTTCATCTATAGACTTCTCTTGAAGAGAAGTCGAGGGAAAGAAAAATTAGGATTAAAAAAAGTCACATCGATAGAGATAAAAGCCTTTATGTAAGGATGAGAAATAACACTTGTATCATGTTTGGGTAATAGAGTATCCAATAGAGACACACTTTGAGATATTGGATCAAGTATAGATGTTGGTATGACATAATATGGACAAATAAGACATCACCAAACATTTTTGAAGGAAGAAAGGAGATGGATTGAGGGAAATGGAAGGTGTTTAGGAGGAGAGATATTGGAGACTAAAACTCAAGGACACGGGAAGACATACAATTGATAAGATAGGATACAATGAGTATAACTTCCCCCATAAGTGTTTAGGGACATTCATCATGAACATGAGTTCATGACTAACTTCAAGGGTACGCATATTCTTTCTCTCGACTAACCCATTTTGTCGGGGAGTGTTAGGACATGAAATTTGATGAATGATTCCATGATAGGATAAATACTCTCAGTTGACGAAATTATGATATTGAGTTTGCATGAATTTTTTTGAATGTTTGCTCAATATCAGACTTCTATTTATGAGGTAAACCTAGCAAACTCAACCTCATAAATATTTTTTACACAAGTCAGACCCAATATAACACTATAAACAAGAGTAAAAAGGGAGATGATTATTGGTAAATTTTGTTTGAATATGTGACTTAGGAGTGTTTTGCAAATTGATAAATAAATATCTCATGAAAAGGAATTGGGACCTTTTTGGATAAAAATTATGGGTAATAACTTTTTAATATAATAAAAATCTGGGTAGCCAAATATACAATGCAACATCATTGCATCATCACCAGAATTAGAACAAAAAAAAAAGGTTTATTCTCCATAAATGCAATGTTATTCTTCTCTCAAGCCACATCGACAAAGTAGTAAAGTCCTCTTTCCGCTTTAACATAGTCAATCATCCTCTCTGAATTATATTCCTAAAAAACACAACCAATTATAGAGAACATGCAAGACAACTGAGCTCTAAGGTGAATTTACTAACAGAGATGAGGTTGCATGTTACACTGGGGACATGCAAGACAATGTTCAACATAAGCTATTATGAGAGTCTGCTTAACCCATTCTCAATAATTTGGGAGATACCATCATCCGTTATTTTGACTAAAGAGTTCTCATAACATGCAGGATAAGAACAAAATAGATTTGGATTACTTGTCATTTTGTTATAGGCCCAGAGTCAAGAATCAAATGAGTATTATTGTTAGCATGAAATAGTACTTATGTTAGCCACATTGCTAGTTGCCTTATTGGGATGAGAACCAATGGAATTATTGAGAAGCATATAAAGTTGGTCAAATTGATTCTTACTTGGGAAAACTTCAACCGAAGCATTTAGAGCATAAATTTCCTTCGCTTTGTCTTCAATTGAAGCTTGGTACGCTCGACCATTGTTTTGTCCTTTAAGTTTCTAGTTTACTGGTTTTTCATGAATATCCGAGCACGTGACTTGTTTACGAGTTAGTTTTAGGAGGGAAAAGAAAGGAAGTGGAGAGTTTTGTAAGTTTAAAAAAGTGAGGGGAAAGAATTGAGCAATTTCACAAAACCCTCCAAAAACCCTTCTTATTTTTAAAATCAAAGTTCTCCATTTTTGGGAATTTTAACTCCCAAACAAGCGGAGGAAATACCTTCATTTTCTTTTTCTTCCCTTCCATTCCCTCACTTCCCTTTCCCTCCAGAGTCAAGAATCAAATGAGTATTATTGTTAGCATGAAATAGTACTTATGTTAGCCACATTGCTAGTTGCCTTATTGGGATGAGAACCAATGGAATTATTGAGAAGCATATAAAGTTGGTCAAATTGATTCTTACTTGGGAAAACTTCACCCGAAGCATTTAGAGCATAAATTTCCTTCGCTTTGTCTTCAATTGAAGCTTGGTACGCTCGACCATTGTTTTGTCCTTTAAGTTTCTAGTTTACTGGTTTTTCATGAATATCCGAGCACGTGACTTGTTTACGAGTTAGTTTTAGGAGGGAAAAGAAAGGAAGTGGAGAGTTTTGTAAGTTTAAAAAAGTGAGGGGAAAGAATTGAGCAATTTCACAAAACCCTCCAAAAACCCTTCTTATTTTTAAAATCAAAGTTCTCCATTTTTGGGAATTTTAACTCCCAAACAAGCGGAGGAAATACCTTCATTTTCTTTTTCTTCCCTTCCATTCCCTCACTTCCCTTTCCCTCCAAACTCCCAAACAAAGCCTAAGGTTCCATGAAATTAGTCAGCCAATTCATCATAGTTGGACAACAATGCGTGGGAGCTCTTTTGTTGTTGGGAGTTGCATGGGTTTGCTAAATTTTCCATTCTGTGTTGATTGGTGGCCACATTTTGGTGGTTGGGGCATTTATAAAGGTTGATTTTGGCCTTGATAGTCGATGGTGTTGGTGTTTTCAATGATTGATGGTTCGTTTTTTAACCGTGACAATGGTCAGATACCTTGTTAAAAATATGTATTGATTTATTTTCTCCTATAAGGTGTGGTTACGTTATATACAACTAATTAGAAACAAAAATATTGAATCAAATTAAATATAACAAAAATTAATTAAATCAATCTTAGTTAAAACAGATTAGAATAAATTCTATTGATTTGATTTGAGAAAACTTTCTTAAAATATAACAGATTAAAATAAATTTTATTGATTTTTTGTTCGTTAAATGTGTGTTTCAATGTGATTATAAGCTATGAAGCACCGACACTTCAAAACCCCTGACGTGTCGTGTCCGACACTTCCCGACACTCTCGGACACTCCGACACTCCCCGACACTCCAACAAGCGTTATAAAAATTCAAAAAAAGGTTTAAAGATTGCGTTGTGTTGAGTTTTTAGTTCCAACTGTTAGATTGGTTGGATTACGATTACTATTTTATTGAGTTTAATATAAATATTTGTGAAATCTTATGTTTCTTTGTAAAATTTATGAATATATAAGTTTAGACTCATTTTTCTGTTAAATTATTGAATATCAAATATGATATACACTACATAAATTAAAAATATTATTTAATATCAAAACGTGTCCTAGCGTGTCGAAATCTAACATTTTTTAGAATTAACGTGTCGGAGTGTCGTGTCGTATCGTGTCACGTGTCCCGTGTCGGTATCGGTGCTACATAGATTATAAGTAGACGTTTTGTCGACATATTTTTTTACAAAATCTGTTAAAATTATAAAATGCTTTTATGGAATTTGGTTCTCCAGCCTTTATTGACATATGGGTTGTTTCCCTTTTTTTGTGACTTAGCTCTATTAGAGGGAAAAACATTAATTTCCCGTCCTTTTTTTTCCTCACGTTAATTACTGTGTTTTAGACGAGTTTCTAAAATTATGAAACTAATTTTAATTATACATATAGCTAATGTTGTAAAATCCGGCCCGACTCGGTCGGGTCGACCCGGAATCTGATGAATTGGTTATCAGACCGGTTCGGGTCAAGCATTGGACCGGTTATGCATCAACCCGGACAAAACCGGCCAAATTCGGTGACCCGGTCGAGTCATGCATTTAAAAAAAAACCAAAATTGTTTCATCTTATAAAAAAAATAAAAACTTTTTGTAATTTTATTTCCTAGTATATTCTTCTACAATGACCTTAGTTTCCAATACTGAAGCAATTTGTGAAATAATAAATTAGAGAATGTGACATATGTCACTTTAATGTAGTTGAATTTGAAAAATATGAGTTCAATGTCATTGAGAGATATGTTTATGGGGATTCTGAGTTGCAATTTAAATTGACATAGTAATAGATTGCATTTTTATTTATTTATGCTTCATGTTTTTTAGCTTATTTAGTGAACCTTGTTTAATTCATTTTAGATATGAAGAATATAATTGAATTTATATGTTCATATTTATATATATCTATATATATCCGGGTCAATTGGTCCAACCAGTGATCCACTGGTCCGACCAGTGACCCAGTATCCCGACCGGGTCGATATCCGGGTCGGGTTTAACAATACTGCATATAGCTATATATGTTGCTGGAATTATTTTTTAACAGCCAATTATAATTATGTATTTCTGGGAATATATAATTATAATTGTAAAGCTATTTTTTTTCTCTATCTACGTCAACAGATAACTTATGAAAAGAGAGGGAAAAAAATAGTTTTATAATTATAACTAGGGTTTTATGTTTATTATATTGTAGGAAAAGTGATTGTGTAATGTTATAGAGATTCGTTTTGCGTGCCATATTTTTTTCTTTTTTTTTTTTGTTTTAAAATGTGTGGGTCCCACAAAATGTTGTGTGTGTAGAAAAGTTTGTTATGTTATGTTTAAGGATAAAATGAAAACCCTTACAATTATCTATTCTTGAGAATATATAGTTATAATCAGTTGCTCCATAAATATTTTCCTTGCAGCAAGATATGAAAAAAGAAA
Source organism: Gastrolobium villosum (assembly GCA_032173675.1). Taxonomy (NCBI): domain Eukaryota; kingdom Viridiplantae; phylum Streptophyta; class Magnoliopsida; order Fabales; family Fabaceae; genus Gastrolobium; species Gastrolobium villosum. The sequence continues at coordinate 160,271 of JAVKPL010004327.1, forward strand.
CCATGTATATAACTCTTACTCTATTACAATCTATATGGTTTCATGTGGTCATTGTTCATTTATTTATGCAGGTAGCAAACCAAAATACTCAAAAGCCCGCAATGGAAGAAAGAGCCTTATTGAAAACAATGATAACAAAAAAGAGTTACCTGAACTTACAAGTGACCTACTGGAGTTAATTGCTAAACGTCTAGATGTTCCTGGCTTTTGTGCATTTGGTGCTGTTTCTAAGAGTTGGTTGAAAATATGTGATAGATCAAGGGAAGATTTGTTGGAATCCCAAGCACCAATGGTAGTTCTCACATCATCACATAACAAGCGAGCTTGTTATTTGCATGACATTGTTAACGGCAAGACAAAGAAGGTTACAATGCCTGACATTGTTAGCAAATTCTATGTGGGGTGCTCAGGATTCTTGATCTTGGAAGACATATGTCGTGAATTTTCCCTTTTAAATCCTTTAACTGGACATGAACTACAATGTCATGCACCAAATTTTAACCTTATGGATAAACCACTTCTCGACCACATCATTGTCGCTTCAACTTTGTCCCTTGAGAGTTATGTCATCCTAGCCATCTCCACTATTAAGCATACATTGCATGTCTTTTATTCTAGGAACAATCATTGGTTCACTGGGCTATTTGGAAGGCAAAATTGGGTGGACATAGCAATATTTAAGCATCATGTTTATGTTGTTACAATACATGCTCAATTAGGTGAGTTGAGGATAAAATCATCAGACTCCACAAATATGGTGTTTAGTTGGCTCACAATAAGAAATACCCCTAATGTGTATTCCTTTGATCTTAAGTTGGTGGTTTCAGATGATCAACTTTTATTGGTTGATTTTGTTCCTGAGAAACATTTGAATATTCACAAGATGGACTTTGATGCAATGGAGTGGGTTAAGGTGTATGAGTTGGGTGATCAAGCTCTCTTCTTAGGGAGAATATGGGACTCTGCAATGAGAAAACCGGGTATGTGGGGAGGCCGAAGCAATTGTGTGTATTGTCTTGACACTCAATCCACCATATGTTGCATATACTCAATGGAGGCCAAACTGATTGACAAGTTCCCACTTGTGGAAAACTCATTTGCTTCTGAGTTATGCTCAATTGGTTGGTATTATCCACATCAGTGTATCAAGGTAGATTATCTTACTGAAGGTTAGGGAATGTGAGGATAGGATTGAATGTTTATTCAACAAAGATAATTCTATCTATAATTTACTTTCCTATTTTCTTTTTTCTTTAAAAAAAAACTTTTTAGTCTTCGTTTATATTACTAAGAACTTATATGGGAAATGATATTCTCATATTACATAAGATATCTATCTTATGTCATACGCTCCTAGAATTTCGTGCCAATTTATTTATTTTTAATTGTGGACCCCACATATTTGTCTCGCCCACACGAGAGTAGTATCTCATGTAAATGAGATTAGTAAACCGCAACTTATATTTGGTATTGTTATATCAATAATATGAACGTTTGAAGATGGTTCGGATGGGTCCGTTACCTTTTTTCATTTAGTGGGCCTATGGCCCGACATATGATTATTGTTTATTGATAGTGGGAGATTTGATTGGATTCGGATAAAAGTCTCCTAACTTCTTTTCCTTTCCGACTTAAAATCTTGTATGTCAATTGTGTTGCAGCTACTTTTTTTTATAACATGTGTTGCAGCTATTTTCAATTTTACTTTTAGTTGTTTATTTCAATTTACACTAGAATAATGATTATTTGGCCTCAAATAAATTCTTCATTGGTAATGTAATAATACTTGGTTAGCAAGGGCTAAAAAATGATGCTATACATTATCTCGAACGAATCTAAAATGATGTCATTTTACAATTGAGAAAAATATATTTTTGTAATTTTAATTATTATAGAGTTATATTAGTCTTTATCATTTTATTTTTTTAATCTTCCAACCTTAAAACAACATCATTTTAAGTTACCGTAGATAATTTTATCCCCATTCACTGAAAAAATGCATTTCCTATAAATTATTGGGGAAAATTATATTTACAAACTTTTTATTTACAAACTACACTACGTCTGGCTGGTCATACACTAATCAAGAGTGTATAACCTTAGTGTAATTTGTAAAAAAAATTTGTAAATAAATCATTCTCCTAAATTAGTTACTCAATACTACCTCCCTAAACACACATCATCTCATTTCTAATAGTTTTTACATATGATCGCGTATTGTAACATCCCCATCTCGAGCCGGTTCAATTAACACACATATGATACTAACAGAAACAACGAAAGACTTAACTTACCAAAATACGAACTAACTTTTTCTTTTTTTTTTAATCATTTTTCACATGATATATCTCATTGTATATTTCTCTTAGTTTAACTCTTATTTGACGGAGATGAAAATCGGACAAAGTAACCTCTGTAAATCGGAAAACTGAGGATTTGCAAATCCCACTCTCAAGGTATCTTGATAAACAGTTTATACAATATATGATTTCAGCACTACCAGATATCTATATAGGACCATATACCCATCCATGGGCGCATGCATTACTTGGCTCCGTGCCACTATGTCTAGCAGCATGCATATCCAACATGTGATCATATAACTGAATACTACCTCATAATATAATCATGCCTGAATACCCAGATGTACATGCATCAAAGCGAAAAACATGGACAACACATGTACAAGCCATATACTGAATAACGGATCAAACATCATGATCCTCAAAACGAATGGAATACAATACAAAATAACAAATCCTCCAAAATAATAGTAGCATACTGCTACTCAAAAATCTGGTCTGCGATGCCCTCTATCCACGGGTCGTATCCCTGCCCTGTGTAGGCTCACCGGCAGTCTGTGCACATGAAATGATGTCCCCAAACGGGGTAAGATAAAAAATCTCAATAAGCTCCAGGTTTATAGAGAATTCTCTCTACCCCTGGGCCCACTCCTGCATGAGAGTCAGATACAGAGTATACAAAACATCATATAACAGATATCAGAACTAAACAAAGCATATATACATATCTTATCAGAGGCGACGCAGTCATTCCCAAGGGAGGACCCCAAGCGGAAATCAACGCACATGTTCCAAAGGGAGGACCCCAAGCGGAACCAAAACATATCAAAGGTGTACACAGTTAGTCCCGAGGGAGGACCCCAAGCAGACATCAGTGCACGAACAAATCAATGGCCAAAGATCAATACAAAAATCACATCAAAACAAATCATATCATATTATCAAATAGCTCTATATGAATGCATATATACAAAGCATCAAATACAATCATACAATCCAACCATAGTTCACTAACCATGGTGGAGCACACAAGTAGGAATAGACTCCTTAAACATAGAGCTTACCTTTTGAAGCTTTACCAATTTGCTCACTTGTACCGCAAGTTACCTATTTAGCTCCAAGGAAATCCAAAGACGCTCAGTCCCTAGGCATACCTAGAGAAAAAATCCGAAACAAAACTCAATAAAATATGTCATGTTATTACAAGACATACACTTTATTGTTTATATAATAACCCTAATTGCATGATTTTTAAATTAGAGGGTTATGATGAGGACCTTATGGTAATAAATAAAATGAGAATGAAATTCTAAGAATTTGGATACCCATATTGAGGGCATTCCAGTCAGGTGAATTTTCATCTACTGTTTTTGACTGCTAACGCAGTAATAGACTGTAGAATAGCTCTAGTACAGTGAATTTAAGTTAGAGAGCTATCCAAATGATATGAATATCATAAATGATGTAAGCATAAGATTTGATGAAGTTTGATACCCATATTGGGGGCATTCTGAACAGTTGAATTTTCATCTATTATTTTTGACTGCTGATGCAGTAACAATATGTAGAATAGCTCCAAGTTAGCAAATTGTAGTTAGAGAGCTAATCTGATGATATAAATATCAAGAATGAGGTTAGTATATGATTTGATGAAGTTCGATATCCATATTGAGGTATTTTGGAAAAGTCACTTCTGCCGGGTATTTTGTACTGCTGTAGTAGCAACCGGTAGAATCCCGAAACGGGAAAAAGATGAGAAAAAGAAAATAAAGACAAAATTTTTCCTAACAAGTCATAATTAGACCAAAAATGTTAAATTTAAGAAGATTATGAAATCCGGGTACAGTTAAGAACACCGGTAAAGACTATAGTGCAATTAAACAACTATTAGTGGATCTGTGATCTAATAATCAAATTTTTAAGTCATGGACATGATAATTAGACAAAAATTAATGTTAAGTACTTAAAGTTAGAGTCTTGGGAGTTTTCGGGCAAAAATGTGACGACGGATCAGTTAAAAATTACACCAGGTCTCACTAAAGGACGAATGCTCACTTAGTGACATGTCACCCCTAATTAGAGCACCCTTCCCCTTCCCCCTCGTTCTGAATCAGCAGCTCCCTTCCCACTTCTCTCTCTAAAATTCAAATTTCAAACTTTGCTCTAAACCTCTCCAAAACACAAAACCTCCTTCATCAAAGTTGTTCCTCTCACTCTATTCTTCACAACCATACCATTTTTATGGTGTGGAGCCAAAATTCCGTGCCCCTTATCATCCCAAACAGCCATGGATTTGTGAAGAGTTAAGGCCTTGGAGTTGTGTTCTTAAGCCCTCTTGAAGAACCACACTTGCTTGCTTTTTTCCCTTGATTTTTGGGTAAGTGTTCTTGAATGTTTCATGAAAAATCTCATCTTTCCCTCTTGTGTTCTTGAGCTCTAACTCATGAGCATGTTCATGAAGGTTTGTTCTTGATTAAAGGAGGGTTCTTGGTGGAAAAAGATGCAGACTTGAGCTAAAGGAGGAACCTTGAAGATGTAAGCTTATATTTGAGTGAAATAACTCAAAAAGCCTTTCTTTTGTGCCCTTGTGTGGCATGGTTTTGATGTGTCATGAAGGAATATTGTTTAAATATTTTTTTGTCATGGTTTGATGATGAACCTTAAGTGTGTGTGTGTGTTTGGAACCATGGAATGATGGATTTGATGACTAAAGATGCCACCTTTGGACCTTTGAGTGATGTTCATGTAAAAAGATGACTATAAACCCTAAAATGGACCATGAACATTTTAGCCATATCATGTAAGGATAGGGTTTGATGAAAAAAAAATGTGATTAAGTTGTTAAGTGTGGAAAAATGATTAGAAAGATTAACTAGGTGAGTTAACTCTAAGTAAAACTCACTAATCATAATTAATAATGGCTAAAAACCCTAATTAAAATAGCTCATCAAATCTGCCGCATAAAGTATATAAGGTTTTAGATGTGTTAAAATTAAGGAGATGATGAATTAGGGGATTAATTAAGGGAGGGGATTAATTAACAAAAGTAATTAAGGATTTAACTCTAAAATCGGACTAAAGTAGGGTTTAGGTACACTAATTAAGTAATTAGTAAAATTTAAGTATCATGAGATAATGGGACTAAAGAGATTTCATAATGTGACTTAATAATAGAAAAATCCAAGAATTAATGTGAATTAGGATTTATAATCAAAAGTAATTAAGGTTTGTTAAGTAAACACATTTAAGGCTAAGTAACTAGTTTTTAGGCAAAATTGGGGAAAGCATATCTCCCTCTACAGAGGTCATATAAGGTTGTTCCTTATATCAAATTAAAGTTTGAGATGTTAGAAATACGGTATCAAAATTTGGTATTAATTGAAGATGTATTCCATTATGTATATTCATTTGAGTGAGGACTGCACAGGGAGGCCCTGTGTAGGGGCTGTACATGGATGCGACTTACACGAATTGTTTCTCCCTCTTTGCTTACTAAAATTAGGCTCATAATATGTCGAATTAAAGATAAATCTGTCTAGTTTTCTACATAAATATTTGAGAGAAATTGGTTTATTTGATCTTCCAGGATCGCAGAAATGGTAAAGGATGTTTAGGGCCCTGTTCGGAGTTGGCAAACAATTTTGCTCGTTCGACTTCAGATGGTTATAACCGGATCTAGGAAACTCCAAATGAGGCATGTGACACGTTCTTGGAAATTTAACTGAGTCTAGATTAACATAATAAAACATGAGAATTTTATAACAAGTGCGTTGCGCTCAGTGACTAGAAAACATAAGCATGTACAGTTTTGGGAAAATCGTAAAAGTGATATTTAAGCTAAGTGGGCTTATGAGAACCCTTAGTAACTTATAATAATTAATTGTATGATTTGGATGAATTGAAAATGATCTAAGTTACCTAAGTGAGCCTAGAAGAGGATTCTGAGTGATGCAAGTAATTAAAGAATGTGGCGGCTTGTAATAATGCACTAAAATACGTAATTATGTAATAATTGGTCTAGACTTGTAATGGGCATATTATTTGCATATGAGTATGAAAAGTTGAATCATTAAATGATTAAGTCGTGAATATGACTTGAGTATTAATATATAATTAATGATGTGAATGATTCTTACTCTAGGTATGCCTAGAGAACCGTGCACTTGAGGATATTGTTGGAGCATACATATTATATTGGAGTGTGGGCTTGTACTAAGCTCCCTAAGGTAAGCCCCTAGTTCTAGTTGACTCCTCTCTCTTGTGGTCCCACTATGTTGGTGGGCATTATGGTTGTATTGTATGAAAGTATATGGTATGATGTATATGTGCATTCATTCACATTCATATAGATGTTATATGATCTTGATGTTATGATGATGCACTGATGATATATTTATGAGGATCCTGGCCAGTGATTATGGTATGTAGGCTGCTTATGACTTGACTTTGGGGGCTGTATCATACATAGGTTGTGTTGACTGTCTGTGGCTTGACCCTGGAAGTCACACAGGTGTAACTGTCACTGGCTTGACCCTGGAAGTTACACAGGTGTAACCGTCTATGGCTTTGACCCTGAGGTTACACAAGGATGATATGATGATGCTATGTTTATGTTGTATGTCTGTATTATATGCTTTATATCTGACTTGTCATGCAGGAAGTGGGCTCAAGGGATTAGAGGATCTTCTATGAACCTTGAGCTTACTGAGATGTTGTTATCTCACCCAGATTGGGGACATCATTTCAGGTACTCGGAGTAGTGGTGATGCTTCTAGGAGCAAGGCCCCCGCATTGGAGTAGTTGATGATGCATCTATTTATTTTATATTATGTTGAGATTTTATGCTGGCATGTAGACTTATTAATATGCTTAATTATTGTATTGAGATTATGTTAAGGATTTATGTAGGCTCACGATTGTATTCTCAGAGCCATGGATTATTTCATATAGATGTTATGTTTTAAGATTAATATAGACTTGATGTATGCATCCAGTTAATTTGGGCATGAAGCTTTATTGTATGTATTGACCCGATGAGGGGATTGAAGTCCGTGTGGGACTTGCAAGCTATCTGTTTTAAATTATTGTATCTATCAAGTTAGTTGTATGAGTAGGACCATGTTCCCCGTTATTCGAAATACAACAGTTATGTTGTCCGTCAGACTAGGTCAGGAATGACACTTGATGTTATATCAGGATGGTCAATGGCCACTAATACTGGCTTACAGGATTAATTAGAAAATGTATGTTTAGATTTATGTTTTCGCAGTATCTCACGTGAACGTTTTTATAAATGTTTTAATAAAATGTTTTGGAAAAAGTTTACTCGTGTTTTTATAAGACGCCTTATTCATTTTCAAATAAAGTCTTCCGCTGTGAGTGTTAAATATCATGTATGTTAACAACCAGAATACTACAGGGTGTTTCACCGGGACATTCCCTGATTTCTCTTTTCGAATACACCGTAAAGCGTGCCGAATGAATTTTGAGCTCTAGGTTTGGATATAAGTTGTAAATGATATATAGGAGTAGGAAATATGATTTTTGGAGAAAATTGATAGAAATTATTGTGTTTGGGGAAGCGTGCTCACAGTGCGCATAACAGCTTAAAACTGTAATTTCTCCGAATGACCGGAAAACTCCGGATTCATCTGATCAAGAGCAATTAAAGGACAATGGTTAATGTTAAAAATTAGAGTTTCTAAATAGTTTATGAAATTATGGAGGTAGGGCCCAAATCTTCCTTCCCTCATAATTCGCTCCATACTCACTCAAATCCAACAAAGTTTGTCACCAAAGTTGTTGGAAATCATCATCCAAACACAACTATGGTATTATTGAGCCTTGAAACTCGCTAAATTGGGAGAAAAGCTCCAAAAATAGTCGCAACCTTGGAGGAATTTCTGAGATTTTTGGAGTTGTGTTCAAGCCATTGCTTGGGTATCCCTTGGAGGAGTCATTGGCCTAGCTTGTGAGTATATTTCAACATATTCCATTGGGTGAATCATGAATATTAAATTTGGTGACCTAGAGTTGATTTGTATGGATTGATATAGTTATAGAACTCAAATTAAAATTGTGTATTAGATGAAAGTGGCCTAGAATGATATTTTAGAGTGATTAATGTCATAAAAGTTATTGATGAAATTGGATGATAACTTAGGAAATTTTGAGTTGTGGTTTCATGACTTTGTGAAATGGATTGGTTGTAGGATTGTGTAATTGGGTTGTTGAGTGTTTGTATGAGTTAATAGTAAGATTGTATGATGTGTGGAATTGTTAAATTGAATTGGATACCTTTGATAGAGAGCATGATGAATTCGGCCTAGAGAGGGCAATTGGGGTTGGATGTTGTAAATTAAATGATAGATGTGTTGTGGTGTTTAACGGTATTTGGAGGTGTTGTGTGATGAGTTGATGCATCAAAAATTAAAGGAAAAATACTTGGAGCGAGTGTGATGTGCATTTGAGCCTAGAACGTAATAATTGGGAAAATGGTGTTGTGATGGTGTAGTTTGGAAAATGAGACTTGAAATGGTGTTGTGATAGCCTTAGGATGCTAATGGAAAATTAAAATAAAATTTAGAAAAATATTTTGTAAATTTGGCCTAATATGGCCGAACCTAGCATGTGGGGAGTGTGAGATTTTGGTGCTTGTAATTTTGATAAATTGCACCGTGTGTTGATGATCCTTGTGTGATCCTTGTAGGTTGCCTCCCACGGAAGTGAACGTGAAGATTTGAGCTTGGTGGTGTAAGAACCCGCACCGTTAATTAAGGAAATTAATTAATTAAATTTGAGAATTAGGAAATAATTCCATAATTGACCCTAATAATTATTATGAGGCTTTAATAATTATAGTAAGTGAGTTATAATGCTGAAAGTCGCTTTTCGGACGAAAAGTGCAGTTACTGGTTCTCCTACCCGGTATAAATGCGTACCAGTGAGTATCCCAGAAAATTATAATAAGTGCATGAATATTCCTAGAATATTTTATAGGACTAGTAATACAAGTTTCAAGTTGAAATAATGAGAATTGGTGCCAGAACTGATATTGGCTATGGAAAAGCGCGTATCGGAAAGGTGTTGCGAAAAATAAAATAAAAATATGATAAATCTTGTAAAATTGAGTAGGTTCGGATACCAAAGTTTGGGATCAAAATGCTAAGCGTAGCAATTAGCGCTAATACTGTGTGTTTAAGTTTAAGCGACCTATAAATACACTTGTTGGCCCAAAACCCTAGGCCATAACAGATTTCCTACGTGAAGGGAGGTTGATCAGTTCCTCCTAACACTTTCCATTGCCTTCTTGCTTCATTTTGTGAGCTTTGAAGCCATTTCCTTCACTAAACCTTCATCAAATCACCTTGTGGATGGATGGGATAGCCTTGTGAGTGAGTGAGACTCCCCAGTTCTGAGCATCCAGCTGCTGTGAGTGTGTGTGAGTGGGCTGTGTTTCCTTGTTTGTGTTGTTGGAGCCATTACCTTGGTTGTTGAAGCTCCAAGTGTTCATCTTTGTGAAGAAAAACCAAGTCTTGCTTGCCATTTTCGTATTCCCTGCAAGTCAGAACCTTTGGAGTTGAGTGTGAGCTCCAATAGCACTCCTTTCTTTGTTTTGAAGCTTGGGTAAGTGCCACCAACCTTGATCATGAGTTTTCTTGGTGTAAAGGTGAATTCTTGGCATGTTAATGAGTTAAACAAGTATGTAACCTGTATATGAACTCAAAAGAGTATAAAGATGCACACTTTAACGTTGGAATGGGTTAAAAACCCAACCTTGGATGGATATCTTCACAAAATATAGAATCTGCACTCTATCGCGTAATATCCGGATATGGATATTCGGATATGATATCTGGATATCAGTATCTGGATATGGGGATCTGAATATCCGGATACTGATATCCAGATATTGATATCTGGATATGCCCCCGACATATATCCGGATATTATGGGTTTTCGAGAACAGTAAAGGTAATGTTCATACAGAACTGTGTTATGGGTTTGTGGACCCTAGTTTGATGAAGTTGAACTTCTGTATTGATTTATCTAAGTCAGAATCTTAGTGTTTAAGGGCTTGTGGCTTTGTGAGAAGCCTAAAGGCGTAAAACGTAAGGAAAAGGCGTTGTCTTTGTGTCTTATGCTTGTTGTGCTTGAATATTGATATATTGCTGGTCCAAAAAAGATTGTGATTCTACTGATTGGACTTGAGCTAGTGTGGACTCTTGGCATTGGGTAGTTAGCTTGCAAGGTAAGCTTTCGTGTCCTCTGCTTTGCCATTGTTGGTTCCACCATGTCCCATGCGGGGATGGTTATATGCATGATGTTGTTTTCATGATATACTGATTTGTTAAAATGCTGTTAAGCTGTTATATGCGAGTGCCTTTATGATATGCATGTGGTGTTCCACCTATACGGTAAGCCTGAGTATGTGGTACATACAAGATAGCGATGCTGTGGGTGAGGTGCAAGCGGTGTTCCTTGTACTAACTGTAGGTAATAGATGTATTCCTGCATTTCTCTGGCCAGTAGAATAGTGATAACACACATGGCATGAATATCTGTTGCAGTGCATAGTTTTTGGAACTGATACTGTTAAATGCTTTTGAACTAATATTGCACATATAAGTGAGCTTGGGGTGGAAGATCCTTGAGGACCCCTTGTCTTACTGAGATTTCTGTTTAGAGATCTCACCCTACGTTTGGGGAACTTATTTCAGGTTCAGGTAATCCATGGGTTGAGACCTCTACTGGCAGGAGGCCAGAGCTTAGTTGATATCTGTTTATGGTGCTTATGCTGATTTGCTGATATGCTTGGATGCTGGATCATGTTTACTGCTTTATGCTTTTAGCTTTATTTATGGATTACTATGTTGAGACTTTGTTGGTTATGCTGTTGATTTGGTGAGCATGGGGATTGTCCATGCCACATAAACTTGGATATGTCTTGTTTTATTTGGAGTTGTAATAATGTATTAGGATTATGTCCGGACTACGCGTTGTAGATCTGTGACTTTAGATACTCACTGTTATTTTATATTATGAGGTATTTCATTTAGTTATCCTTTGCAATTGCATACAGGCGATATTTTATAAAATTGACTAAGTAATCATCTTGGCTAAGATTAATGACGTTATAATTGAAAAGAAAAAGATATTCCGCATTTTAATTAAGCATGGCTTAATACGATGACATGTTAATAAATCGGGTATACACAAGGTGTTACAGGTGGGTTGCCTTTGGTCTCTGACCAAAGAAATTTTGGTAAGTTGTCTTGAAGCTATGCATGAATAATTGGTAAGGTTGTATATATCTTGGTTGGTTGTAATTGAAATGAAAATGGCCTATGTGTAGTCATTTCTGGTGAACCAAGCTCTGTGATACTGTGATTAGGAGCTATAAAGCGAAGGAGATTATTAAGGTAATCCCTTGGTACTGGGGTTTGATTCCCGTGTGTGCTCCACCATGTCTCTTGAAGGTAGTGGTTGGAGGTGTATGTTAGTAGTATAGTATAACATGATCATGCATATTGTATGCATATAGTGCTCCACCATATCGCTGGCCAGTAGACTGTTGCCTTCGAGCGTTACAGACTTCCACTGGATAGGTCTCCATGAGGGAGTTCCAGTTGACCTGGGGTCGTGGTGTGTCATCCGTAGAGGAGTACACTAGTAAGTCTCAGGTGTATATGGATGGAGGGTGCCTTGGTTGATGTTCTGGGAACACTTCTTTTTATTGGAACCCGTAGGCTATGTGCCGAGGCCACTAGGCCGGATGTTGCGTGGTATTGGCATCAACCATCCAGCTTCATCGTAATTTTTTCCCTATGCTTTCCTATTTCACTAAATCCCTTGCTTTATCTCGTTTTAAATGTTGTATTATATTATTGATATGCATCGAAGTGAGCCATTAGGCGGAGTAATCTTCAGAAACTCTGGGTTACTGAGATATATTCGTATATCTCACCCCATTTTGGGGACTTTATTTCAGGAAGTGGCAGTGGTGTTGGAGCGGCTAGCAAGAAGCCCGTAGGTTGAGCATGAGTGCTTGTACTCATTTTGCATTTTGTGGCCATTTGGCCCAGGCTAGACTTAGGACATGAACATTATGTTGACTTAGGACTATTTATATTGTCATTTTGTCCATGTCACTTTTTGGCTAAGTCTAGTTATGATTTGTCATGTTTCATTTGAGATTTATGGTGTTGAAATTAAAGTTGTAAATTTGTAATATGTCCATTGCAGAAGATGTAATTTGTATTATGGAGACTTTATGTAATATTGAAGCATGTATATGATGAAAGGGCAATAGGCCTATTCTAGGATGTGATTTATGTTTTATGTCAAGAAGAAACGCATTGATATTGCCATTATTGAATTGTAAAGTAAGCCAAATGATATAAATTGTGAAGGGTTGTAAGAGAATCAAGGCATTGTTGGTCTTTGAGTGCCACCCATGTCTATTAGGTACCATTTGAGGATAGTTATGCATTTTTACAAAAGTGGGATATGGTTGAAAAACAAAGGAAACTCTGGCGAAATTTCTAGAAATTAGCAGATCTTGAGTGAACTTTGGGAGAGCATATCTCCCTCCAAAAAAGTCCAATAGGGACGTGCCATACACCGTTTTAAATCTTGAGATGTCAACTACCTTCTATCAAAATTTGAGGTCCATAGGAATTACAAGCAGCCCTATAGAATCCAGAGAGCACGAACTGCTCAAAACGCCCCTGCACATGGGGGCTTTCTCTGGCAGTTTTTGGGAAACTTATTCTGCTTCGTTTCTTGGTCAAATTAGGTGCATGTCAAATTGAAGCTTGAGGTGTCTAATTTACTGTATATAAATTTGAGAGCAATTGGTGGAGTGAATTTTCCAGAATCGTTGAGAGAGTGAGGATTGTTTAGAGCCCTGTTTGATGTTGGCTGGCAGATTTGCTTGTCCAACTTCAAACGGTGATAACTGGAGCAAAAGAGAACTTTATGACTCATGTGATGGCTTGTAGAAAGATAATTAAGTCTAGAATAACATATTAAAAGATGAGGGGTTCGCGGCATGCGGTTTATCCGCAGTAATTAAAATACCGAACCATGTTTTGATAGGTAGAAACATATAAGTGAGATTTTAGCTGTGTGGGTTTATGGGAACTCCTTAGTGACTTGGGAGTGTTTTATGATATTTATACATTTTAGATTATTATTCCGCAATGATTTTTCAGTTACAGTTACAAATTTTATTTATTACGTTTTATAATTGTTTTAAATGTTCGCGTAATAAAAAGGAAAAAATTTACTCGCATTTTTATAAATGAATTGTTGTGATTGTAACTGCGTTTAATGTCATGATCAATGGTAACAATACCGGTACATAACGGGCTGTTACACGAAGATTGTATTATTTTTGAAAACTCAACCAGTGCTAACGTTGTACTACAATCTTTGAAGAAAATCTGTATCATTTTTAAAAATTAGCTAGTGTTAAGACACTAACTAACATACAAGTGGTTCCGCCGCTGATCTTAGATGCATAATGCATGTTAGGCTTAATAAAAATGTGTATTTTAAGACTAAAATGGAAAAAATAGATTTCTTTATAATTAATACTCGAGCATTTAATGCTTAGACTTTAGTAGCATTTCACTTTTATTAAATATTTCGTGAGTCGACACCATTGAAGCCCAATCAAAACTTTGGGTCCGTTAAATTTCTTTTTGCTATATTCAAAGGGAATGGTCTTTTCCAAGACGCAATGGTTCGTAGCCACATGCTTTAGTCTTCTTAGCAACAAGCCCCACCCATTAGATTTATTTCCTAGAGTATCCTAAAAGAAAGAACATTTCCTCTCCCTAGCCATTTTGGCTTTTCTCCTAGCCATCTATTTAAGAAGATGTGAAAGCACCAATCTCTAAAAGAATAGTTGATTCCGAATGAAATAGGAGAAAAGTGTAAGAATCGGAAAGAGAGAAGCATGATAAGAAAAACAAAGAACATGCGGAGGAATCAAAAAGATGGAAGCAAGCTCCATTATTCTCATCGACATTCGCCTCGATTATCATCAGGTATATTCCAAAATTTCACTAATTCCTTTTAATTATTTTCATTAATTTAATTTCACTTCAATTTTATATTCGTTTTGATAAAAGTAGAGGAGTAAATATTTTCAATTAATAGATGTATCTAGGTTTTCTTGTATGAATATTTGGTGAAAAGAGTAAAACAGGTATTTTAGCCGATTTTTTTTTTCATAATTTCTTAAATTGAAAAAAGTGCTCATTTGCTAAAGCATGAAGATTGAACTAACCGTGTGTAAATTGTGTTGCTATTTGTTAAGTAATATTAGATGAACAATGTTAAAAATGTGTATTGACTTAATCTCTCCAATGGGGAGTGGTTACAATATATGCAACTAATTAGAAACATAAATAAGGAAACACATTATAAAAAAAATTAAATCTAATCAATCCTAATTAAAACATATCATATTTCATTTGACTTGAGAAAATTCCCTAAAGTATGATAGCATCTGCATGATTTCACTCCCCTTCAAGGTGGGATGTATATGTCGATCATTCCAGCTTATGAATTAAGTATTCGAAGGTCACTCTGTGTAAGCATTTAGTATGAAAATCTATGTTCTGCTCCTTGGTGGGAACATACGTCACAGACACAATCCCATCATAGAATTTTTCTTAGATTAAGTGGTGGTCAAATTCTATGTGTTTGGTCCTTTCATGATGGATAAGATTCTGAGCAATACTAATCACTGCCTTGTTATCACAATAAAAACATATTAGTAAGGAGTGGGAGACATGTAGCTCACTACGGAATTTTCTTAACCAGATGCCCCCTCAAACATCTGATTGGAGATTGGAATTCAACTTTTGCACTACTCTTGGCCACAATTGGCTGTTTATTACTTCTCCAAGTTACAAGATCATCCCATACATAAGAGCAATAGCATGAGGTCAAGCTTTTGTCAATTATTGAATAGCCCAATCGGCCTTAGTATAAATTTCAATTATCTTGTGTTCCCCTTTTTTGAAAAACAGTCATTTTCCACCTTGTGTATTTTTTAAATGCCTCAGGATCCTATAGACAACGTCTTGGTGTTGTTTCTTGGCGGAGTGCATGAATTGGCTTACCATACAACAAATGCAATATTAGGAACTTGAGTGAGATGGATATATTTGTTTACCAATCAATCATTGAAGCAGATCTATGATATACTTCTTCTGAGAAATTATGATCCATTTTTTATTGCGAGCTACTTCCATGCCAAGAAAGTACTTCAAGGCTCCAAGATCCTTGAACTTAAACTAGTATCCTAGGTATCTCTTTAGGGAGTTTATCTCTTCATGATCATTACCTATAGCAATTATATCTTCAACATAAACTATAAGAATAATAATTCTACCATCCTTAAAACATTTGTAGAAAAGTGTGTGATCATATTTGGCCTGTAGGAACCCTTTAGCAACTAGTCTCGCCTTGTATCTATCGGTGCTGCCATCAACATTTAATTTTAAGGTGAACACCAACTCACAACCCACCGATTGTATTCCTGGAGGTAATGCCACAGTCTCCCTTGTCCTATTCTTTTACAAGAGATCTATTTCTTCAAAGATAACTCGTCTCCATCTAAGATCAACACGGGATTCTTGGATAGTTCTTAGGATTTTGTACTATGCAATGTGATGTTGATGGCATGAAAACCTTGGGACAAATTTTCATAGGTGATAAATCAAGAGATATGATGTATAGTATAGGGCCTTATACCTTAGAGCAATTGGAAGGTTCAAATTGTCAGGGTCTTAGAGGACTAGATTTGGATTATATGAGTTAGGACTTGAGGTGGAATCTTAATAGTGTTGAGGTTCTGGACTATTTACACTTCCAGGAAGCTCTCCTTGTTTATAAACAATTAACTATTTTTGCTGATTATCTTCTCCACCTATTTGCACTCGCTTATCTCCCATATTCTTTTTTCAAATATGGTTGTGGTGAATCTTTTAGTGGAAGAAGAAGGAAAAGTGAATCTACTTGGGATGACACTGTGGGTTCACATGTTTGATTTTCATCTATAGGCTCCACATGAAGATCCGTTGGGGGAAAGAACGATTGAGATTCAAAGAAAGTGACATAAAGAGAGACAAAGACCTTACGTAAGGATGGAGAATAACACTTGTATCCCTTTTGTGTAGGAGAATATTCAATGAAGACACACTTGTGAGATTTTCGATCTAGTTTGGACTATTTAAATGTTGGAACATAGACAAACACGACACGACCAAGCATTTTTAGAGGAAGAAAGGAGATAAATCGAAGGGAAATGAAGGTGTTTAAGAAGCAAGATATTGATGACTAAAATTCAAGGATATGAGAAGGCATGTGATTGATGTAATGAGTACAACTTCTCTCTACACGTGTTTAAGGAGATTCATGGTGAACACGAGTGTGCTAGCAACTTTAAGAATATGCCTATTCTTTCTCTTGGCTACCCCATCTTGTTAGGGAGTGCAGGACAGGAACTTTGACGAATGATAACATTACAAAATAAGTACTCATCGAGGATATATATTCCTTACCATTGTCCACAGGAAGAATTTTGATAAGTATGTAACTGATTTTACACTATAGCATGGAAGCTTTTGAATGTTTGGTCCAAAATTAGACTTATCTTTAATGAAGTAAACCCATCAAACCATGTTATAGTCATTGATGAATGTGATGAACTAATCAGTCTCCAAAATATTTTTAACACGGGCTGAGTCACACATGTCACTATAATCAAGAGTAAAAAGGGAGAATTCTTTGTAAATTTTGTTTGGTTATGTGACTTGGGAGTGTTTTGGAAGCTAACAAATATAACATAAAAAAGAACTAGAATTTTTATTAATACAAAGTTTCGGTAACAACTTTTAAAAATAATAAAAACTTTTGTTACCTAATCTACAGTGCCACAATATTACATCATCAACTGAATTGGAAACAAATAAAGGTTCGTTAACTACGAACACAACTTATTCTTGTCTCGAGCCACATCCTCAAAGTAGTAACTTCCTCTTTCTTTAGCATTGCAAATCATCCTCTTCTGACTCCTATTCTTGAAAACACAATCATTCGCAGAGAACTTAGCAAGACAATTGAGCTTTGAGGACAATTTACTAACTGAGATGAGATTGCACGTTAAACTTGGCACATTAAGACAGAGTTCAACATAATATATTCTGAGAGTCCAATTGATACCTCAACTATTTGGGAGAAACTCTCATTCACTATTATGACTTGAGACTTCTCATAACATGGAGAACAGGAACAAAGTAGAATTGGATTACTTGTCATGTGGTGTAAAGCCCTTAGAGTCAAGAATCCAACGAGTACGACTGTTAACATAAAATGCAGTACCTATGTAAGTAACTTTACTAGTTGCTCATAGGAATGGAACTTGTGGACTAATTCAGAAGTCTTTGATGTTGATCAAATTGGTCTTTACTCAGGAACACTCCATCGGAAGCATTTGGAGCTTAGTTGTCCTCTGCTTTTTCTTCAATGAAAGCTTGAAATGCTCGACCTTTGTTCTATCCCTTAGGTTTCCAATTCGCTGGTTTTTCCATAAATATCGCGACACTTGTAACGAGTATGACTAAACTTGTTGTAATGAGTGTACCAGGGTCGATCATCCCATTTTTTATATGGGAAAAAAATTTGTCCTTTTAAATGATACAATTTGTGTCATTTTACTCTCACCAAGAAGTGAGACTCACACCTTCATTTTTTTTCTTCAGTAAAGTCCCTTTTGAGTTCGTAACAAAAAAACATGGTCCTCATTTTAGTCTCTTACAAATTAGTCGTCTAGTCCCTGTAAAATTCAAAGTGGACCCATTTTAGTCCATTTAATGGACTAATGTTCTTTTATGAATTTGTAAGGGACCACGATTTTAACTAAATGGGTCCACTTTGAATTTCTTAGGGACCTCGAGACTAATTATTTTTTGTAAAGGACTAAAGTGTGAACCGTATTTTTTGTTAGGGACCTAAAATAGACTTTTTTCTTACTTTTTCTTATCCACTATTTCCCCTCATGATCTATCTCTGTTATAATTGAATATCCACACAGATGCAAGAGACAACCATACTTGTGTATCTACAAAAAAACTTTTTCTTTTCTATTCTTGCTTTCTTGCTCTTTCTTTTTTTCTCTTGATCTGTTTCATACAAACTATCAAAGGCTATTTATAAGCTATAAAACTGACCAATATAACTCCACACATAATACCCTCATTACTTTATAATTGACATAACTGATTCATTACTTTATAATTGACATAACTGACTCATTAATATTTTAACTGCGTAACTGACTCATTAATAAAAAATAGACATTTAAAATTTATCCCAACAATCTCTCATTCAAAATGAGATAATTTTATATCCTTTAAAATCTTTAAAATGACACACTTTTCCCTTTATATATACACAGACTTTGTCAAGAAGACATTTTGCATACATGTCAGCCATGTTTTTCACTTGAGTTGGTTCTTTTTCTCCAACCTGTCAATGGCTAGGCTTTATCTTCACATCAACAGAGGCATCATCAAGAGTGTGTTATGGCTGCTGCATTAGGATTTGGCCTCGAACTTCATCTAGATCACAATTTAAGCTAGCCAGGAAATCATAATCTATCATTCTACAAGTGCGTCTCAAACCTCGCATTAGCCCAAGGGCGGACCTACATGGGGGCGTGCATAGGCGGCCGCCCCCTCTAAAATCTGAAAAAAAAATGTTTACATCCCCAAAAAAATACATAGTATGTTTCATTTTTCATAACTGATGGTTTACTTTAACAAAACTAGCATTGTGTGCCCATTGGATCTGAAATAAGTTGCCTTGATTTCATCTTGTTGATGATCGGTATAATGTTTTTGTTCAAAGCTTTCGATTTCACTTTCTGAGTCTCCTTCTTTTGCTTCATTTAATACCTAAAATCTGTTAGCATGAAAAAGAAGCTTGATACTCATTTTTTTGTTGTGAGTATTTTCACTTTATCTGTAAAGTTTTGATCTTTTTGTAGTTTCATGTTGTTCGAATGCTCAAAAACCAGAAGAAAGTGAAAGAAAAAATGGGTATAAAATAATTGTAGTTTGCAATAATTTTTGAAATTTATTTGTTTAGCTTTATGGTGCTTGATGATTGAAGTAGATGGGTCTGTAGTGATGTGGGCATTATGGAACTTTATGATGTTAGTTTTAGGTGCTTGCCTAATTTGGGTTCTACGAGCTTCCCCTCTTTTTGGATTTATTTTAGTTATGTGATTATATTTGTTATTAAAATTATTTAATGGATGCATCTCTTGAGATCGTTGTACATGTTTTTTGGTCTAAGATTGTGATTCTCCTACTTTTCATGGTTGACATGGCATATGATAATGAAATAATCTATGTTAAATTCGTCAATTTAATATACTTGTTAAATTATATTTTATTTAAAATTCTATAAATTGGATTTATTAAAATTTTCGCCCCCATTCGTATAATTTTCTGGGTCCGCTATTGCATTAGCCTTTAAGGCTAGTTGCATAACGAAGATCGAGTTCTTGCGAGATAAATGTTCACTCGGATTAGCGAGAATATGTTATAGAGATATTATCGAATAGCACCCTATAAATTATGCAATTCTTTAAAATAATCAATAACGGGTATATTGCCCTTGCACAAGTCCTTTAATTTATTTTTTAATCCAAAGACTTAAAGAAGAATTTCCACCATCAGAATAATTTTTTTTTGATGGAAGTGATTCAAATATGAAATAACTCCAATTACATATTGAACCACTCAAAGGTTGACGGTGAAAATAAGATAGGCGTTGTGTTGATTAGAACTCTGGACAACGGTGCGTGGAGGTCACACGCTTGAAGAGGCTTACGCATGTGGCAGTGCGTGGGGTCTCTTATGTGTTGGAAATTGCGTGGGATTTTATTTGATTTGAAAATACTTTAAAAAAAAAGAAAAAAAATGGAATGTTATACTTACAATTAGGGGTGTAAATGGGTCAGGCCAAGCCAGACTTTAGCATAAATAAACTAGGCCTATATATAATATTTTAAGTCTGCCCCAGCCTATCAGCATGCCACAAGCAAAGATATTGGCCTGAGCCTGACCTGTTTTTAAAAAACAGGAAGCCTGGCCTAGCCTCTGGCCTGCCAAGAGACATATTGTAGATATTCTTTCCATATTTAGAGGAATCCTACAACATCATCAACAAGATAGAAATCAAGAGAAAGAGTAAAGAGAAATGTCACCAAATAAGCACTAAAAAAGAGAAATAAGATCTGTGATCTAGAGAGCTTCAAACCACAAAATGACCGGAGAGTATGAGCTACTACACACCACGAACACTCCCCTAAAATTTGAGCTTATTCCGATGAAGTATCACCGCACCGCACCGAAGCCTCTTCCCTTCTTCTTCTCCTCTACGCGACGCTTCTGTCTCGGTCTCTCTTTCTTTTCATTCTTATTCTGTTATCTCTCTCACGCTCCCTTTCTTTCTTTCTTTTTTTCTTTTGCTTTTTGAAATTTCAAAACCATGGGTTCCAACTCACATGACTTTAATAAAAGTCACGGACCCAACAGGTTGGAGATGGGGAACAAACAACAACGCAACTTATGTGGACCAAAAGTAGCAAAAAAGAATAAAAGATCGCAGCCTTAAACTCTATTATATAAAATAAGTTTTTTTAAAAAAATTGTTTAAAAATATAGGCCAGTATGGGCCAGGCTTTACAAAATAGGTTTGATTTTAAAGGAGGCTTTATAATTAGCCCAAGCCTGTCTCATTTTGTAAGTAGGCTGGGCCAGACCAGGCCAAAAGTAGGCCGGGCCAGAGGACCCTAACGGGTAGCATGACCCATTTACACACCTAGTTACAACCTATTTTCCTTTACAACCTCTTACAACCAATATCTTAACCGTTAATTTCCGTCAATCAAAGGTTAAGATTTTTGCCAAAAAAATTTATTAATTAATTATTAATTCGTAATAAATTTTAACCGTTGATTGACAGAAATCAACGATTAAGATATTGGTAGTAAGAGGTTGTAAAGGAAAAAAGGTAGTAAGTATAACCTCTCCATAAAAGTAATCAAATCAATTCTAATTAAAACAGATTAAAATAAATCAAATTTGAGTTTATTTTGTTTTATTCCGAAAGTATAATATAATTTTCAGCATTTTCCATAATATGATGCGTGTATTTTAGTTTAATTCTATTTCCTTTGACTTGGATTACAATTGTTTTCTTAAGGAGGTTCAGATTCAAGCAGTTTATGAAAAAAAAAATGCACTTAATCAATATCATAAGGATAACAAGACATAAAAGTCTACGTTGTATAATCAACTAAGGGAAAAATGTTTATCCTTTTAAATGACACAACTTATATCCTTTCACTCTCAAAAAGAGGTGGACCCACACCTTTATTTTTTTTGTTAACTCTCTTTCCTCTTTTATCTATCTTTTTCTCTCTCTTAAATGACACAAATTTACATCCTTTAAAATGACACACATTTTTCTCATAAACAAATGGTTTCCTGTAACGGACCCTCATGCTGAACTGGGCCCAGTGGTGCGAACCCGCAAGAAGCCTAATTATTTGAATGATTATGAGACCAGCTGATATAGTCTTGGCCCAATGAACCTCTTTAAATATCTTTTAATTAGTACTATTAATAGCCATACGGGCTTATGTAGTCTTGGCCCAATGAACCTCTTTAAATGTCTTTTAATTAGTACTATTAATAGCCATACGGGCTTATGTAGTGGATAGGAAAGCCCAATATGAATAGGGCATTATATATAGTGACCTAAGACAAATGAATATAATTATGAAAATTTTGAATAATTCTTCTCTCTACAATCTCTTCTTTCTCTCTCTACCTCCCTTTCTAATTCCCTGAATCCCAATAGATCTACGAACAGCGCGTTACAATTTGGTGCTCTAGTTGCATGCTCATCCCTCTCCACTATGGCAGACAATACTCGCTTTCGTGATGTTACAAACATACTTGAAGTACTGGAACAACAAACCCAGCGTTTAGACAGCCTCGAACAACAATTTCGAGCAGCTAAAATAGTACGGGAAAAACAATTTCTGGATCTACAAGAACCGAATCTTCAATTACATCAATCACAAGTTCAAATACAACAGGCAATTCAACGCCTCATTGATGGTACCAATAATTCAGGTATTTTGGGATCTGGACCAGGCTCTACGTCCAAATCCAATAATTCTAATTCCGATTCGCATAAGGCACATTCCCTTAAACTACTTTTTCCACGCTTCAACGCTGGTGACCCCACATCATGGTTATTTGCTGTTGACAATTACTGCCAATTTTACAACATTGGCGTCGAGGATCGATTATTAATTTTTTCATTTCATTTGGATGATCCTGCTGCTTGTTGGTTTAAGGGTCTTAGTGATGAGGGTTTACTCCCTACATGGTCAGCATTTGTTACTGCCATTAATCACAGATTCGGTCCATCCGAATTTGATAATCCAATTTGTTTCATTTCAAACCACAAAATGACCGGAGAGAATGAGCTACTACACACCACGAACACTCCCCTAAAATTTGAGCTTATTCCGATGAAATATCACTGCACCGCACCGAAGCCTCTTCCCTTCTTCTTCTCCTCTACGCGACACTTCTGTCTCGGTCTCTCTTTCTTTTCGTTCTTAATCTGTTATCTCTCTCTCACGCTCCCTTTCTTTCTTTCTTTTTTTTCTTTTGCTTTTTGAAATTTCAAAACCATGGGTCCCAACTCCCATGACTTTAATAAAAGTCACGGACCCAACAGGTTGGAGATGGGGAACAAACAACAGCGCAACTTATGTGGACCAAAAGTAGCAAAAAAGAAGAAAAGATCGCAGCCTTAAACTCTATTATATAAAATAAATTTTATTAAAAAAATTGTTTAAAAATATAGGCCAGCATGGGCCTATGTAGCACCGATACCGACACGGGACACGTGACACGATACGACACGACACTCCGACACGTTAATTCTAAAAAATGTTAGATTTCGACACGCTAGGACACGTTTTGATATTAAATAATATTTTTAATTTATGTAGTGTATATTATATTTGATATTCAATAATTTAACAGAAAAATGAGTCTAAACTTATATATTTATAAATTTTACAAAGAACATAAGATTTCATGAATATTTATATTAAACTCAATAAAATACTAATCGTAATCCAACCAATCTAACAGTTGGAACTAAAAATTCAACACAACGCAATCTTTAAACCTTTTTTTGAATTTCTATAACGCTTGTTGGAGTGTCGGGAGTGTCGGAGTGTCCGAGAGTGCCGAGAAGTGTCGGACACGACACGTCAGGGGTTTTGAAGTGTCGGTGCTTCATAGGCATGGGCTAGGCTTTACAAAATAGGTCTGATTTTAAAGGAGGCTTTATAATTAGCCCAAGCCTGTCTCATTTTGTAAGTATGCTGGGTCAGACCAGGCCAAAAGTAGGCCGGGCCAGTGGACCCTAACGGGTAGCATGACCCATTTACACCCCTACTTACAACCAATATCTTAACCGTTAATTTCCGTCAATCAACGGTTAAAATTTTTGCCAAAAAAATTTATTAATTAATTATTAATTCGTAATACATCTTAACCGTTGATTGACGGAAATCAACGGTTAAGATATTGGTTGTAAAAGGTTGTAAAGGAAAAAAGGTAGTAAGTATAACCTCTGCATAAAAATAATCAAATCAATTCTAATTAAAACAGATTAAAATAAATCAAATTTGAGTTTATTTTGTTTTATTCCGAAAGTATAATATAATTTTCAAGATTTTCCATAATAAGATGCGTGTATTTTAGTTTAATCCTATTTCCTTTGATTTGGATTACAATTGTTTTCTTAAGGAGGTTGAGATTCATGCAGTTTTGGAAAAAAAAATGCACTTAATCAATATCATAAGGATAACAAGACATAAAAGTTTATGTTGTATAATCAACTAAGGGAAAAATGTTTATCCTTTTAAATGACACAACTTATATCCTTTCACTCTCACAAAGAGGTGAGACCCACACCTCTCTTTCCTCTTTTATCTATCTCTTTCTCTCTCTTAAATGACACAAATTTACATCCTTTAAAATGACACACATTTTTTCCATAAACTAATGGTTTCCTGTAACGGATCCTCATGCTGAACTGGGCCCAGTGGTGCGAACCCGCAAGAAGCCCAACTATTTGAATGATTATGAAACCAGCTGATATAGTCTTGGCCCAATGAACCTCTTTAAATATCTTTTAATTAGTACTATTAATAACCATACGGGCTTATGTAGTCTTGGCCCAATGAACCTCCTTAAATGTCTTTTAATTAATACTATTAATAGCCATACGGGCTTATGTAGTGGATAGGAAAGCCCAATATGAATAGGCCATTATATATAGTGACCTAAGACCAATGAATATGATTATGAAAATTTTGAATAATTCTTCTCTCTACAATCTCTTCTTTCTCTCTCTACTTCCCTTTCTAATTCCCTGAATCCCAATAGATCTACGAACAGCGCATTACAATTTGGTGCTCTCGTTGCCTGCTCATCCCTCTCCACTATGGCAGACAATACTCGCTTTCGTGATGTTACAAACATACTTGAAGTACTGGAACAACAAACCCAGCGTTTAGACAGCCTCGAACAACAATTCTGAGCTGCTGAAATAGTACGGGAAAAACAATTTCTGGATCTACAAGAATCGAATCTTCAATTACATCAGTCACAAGTTCAAATACAGCAGGCAATTCAACGCCTCATTGATGGTACCAATAATTCGGGTATTTTGGGATCTGGACCAGGCTCTACGTCCAAATCCAATAATTCTAATTCCGATTCGCATAAGCCACATTCCCTTAAACTACTTTTTCCACGCTTCAACGCTGGTGACCCCACATCATGGTTATTTGCTGTTGACAATTACTGCCAATTTTACAACATTAGCGTCGAGGACCGATTATTAATTGTTTCATTTCATTTGGATGATCCTGCTGCTTGTTGGTTTAGGGGTCTTAGTGATGAGGGTTTACTCCCTACATGGTCAGCATTTGTTATTGCCATTGATCGCAGATTCGGTCCCTCCGAATTTGATAATCCAATTTGTTTAATTTCAAACCACAAAATGACCGGAGAGTATGAGCTACTACACACCACGAACACTCCCCTAAAACTTGAGCTTATTCCGATGAAGTATCACTGCGCCGCACCGAAGCCTCTTCCCTTCTTCTTCTCCTCTACGCGACGCTTCTGTCTCGGTCTCTCTTTCTTTTCGTTCTTATTCTATTATCTCTCTCTCATGCTCCCTTTCTTTCTTTTTTTCTTTTGCTTTTTGAAATTTCAAAACCATGGGTCCCAAACTCCCATGACTTTAATAAAAGTCACGGACCCAACAGGTTGGAGATGGGGAACAAACAACAGCGCAACTTATGTGGACCAAGCATGTTGTGACTCAACTAGTGGTGGGTCCCACATTTATTAAAAAAGAAAAAAGAAAAAAGAAAAGAAAAACTTTGCACGCAAATCGAAGGGTTCACAACATGAGAATTGAATTCTCATGCGACATGAAAAAATGTTTTCCCTATATATATACATATATATATTTACAAACATTTTGTTTAAACTCTTACAAACTACACTAAGTATAACCGATCATATTTCAATGAAGAGTGTATGACCGATCATACTAGTGTAATTTGTAAAAAATTTATAAATAGATCCTTTATATATATATATATATATTGGCAAGATCATCTTACACTGGAGTAAGAATAATAAGTCCTCTTTTACCAAAAAAAAGAATAATAAGTCTTATATCAAATTTTAACCATTGATTTTTTGCATCTAACAGCTAAGATTTATTGGGTCTCAATCATTAATTAATTTTTAATTCCCAATAAATCTCAACCGTTGATGCACGAAAATCAATGGTTAAGATTTAATGTAAGATTTATTATTCTTACAGCGGTGTAACTTGATCCTATCCCATATATATATATATATATATATATATATATATATATATATATATATATATATATATATATAATGGCAGGATATTCTTACACCAGTATAAGAGTTAAAAGTCTTACACTCAATCTTGATCATTGACCCACTTATATCCAACGGCTCATATTACTAAAAAAATTAGAGCCCTTTAGATATAAGTGGGATTAACGGACAAGATTGAGAGTGTAAGTTACACCGGTGTAAAATGATCCTTACCCATATATATATATATATATATATATATATATATATATATATATATATATATTACTCTATAACAAAATATATATGGATGAATATGATCATTGTTCATTTATTTATCCAGGTACAGAACCAAAACCCTCAAAAGCCCGGAATGGGAGAAGGAACCTCAATGAAAATAATGATAATCAAAAAGAGTTACCAGAACTTACAAGCGACCTAGTGGAGTTAATTGCTAAACGTCAAGATGTGGCAGGCTTTTGTGCATTTGGTGCTGTTTGTAAGAGCTGGTTGGAAATCTGTGATAGATCAAGGGAAGATTTCTTGGAATCCCAAGCACCAATGGTAGTTCTTATATCATCATCACAAGACAAACGAGAATGCTATTTGCATGACATTGCTAATGGCAAGACAAAAAAGGTTATGTTGCCTAACATTGTTAGCAAATTCTTTGTTGGGTGCTCAGCAGGATTCTTGATCTTAGAAGACATATATCGTGAAATTCTCCTTATAAATCCTTTCACTGGACATCAACTGAAATGTCATGCACCACATTTTAGCCTTATAACCAAATCACTTCATGACAAAATCATTGTGGCATCAACTTCGTCCCCTAAAAGTTATGTCATCCTAGCCATCTCTAATACCGTGCGTAAGTTGCAGGTCTTTCATTTTAAGAATAGTCGTTGGTTTACTTGGCTATTTCTCAGGCAAGAATGGGTGGACATAGCAATTTTTAAGGGTCATGTTTATGTTGTTACAAAAAATGCTGAATTAGGGGATTTGAGGATAAAAACAAGAGACTCCACAACAAGTATAGTGTTGAATTGGCTCAAAGTGAGAAATACCCCTAATGTGAATTACTTTTATCTTAAGTTGGTTGTTTCAAATGATCAACTTTTAATGGTTGACTTTGTTCCTGAGAAACATTTGAATATTTACAAGATGGACTTTGATGCAATGGAGTGGGTTAAGGTGGATGAGTTGGGTGATCAAGCTTTCTTCTTTGGGAGAGAATGGGGTTCTGCAATGAGGAAACCAGGTAGGTGGGGAGGTCAAAGCAACTGTGTGTATTGTCTTGACACTCTATCCAACATGTGCTGCATATACTCAATGGAGGCTCAACTGATTGGAAAGTTCCCATTTGTGGAAGATTCAATTACTTCTGAGATATGCTCAATTGGTTGGTATTATCCACACCAATGTATCAAGGTAGATTATCTCATTGAGGATTAGGGAATATTAGGATAGGATATATAATGTTTATTCAACACTGATTTACTTTCCTCTTTCATTTTGTCCCATTTTTTTTTCTTCTTCAAAAAACTGTTTAGATTTCATCTATCACTGTACTAAGAACTTATATTTTGGCATTGTTATATGAATAATATGAACTTTTAAAGACAGTTCTATTGGGTCTGTGACCCTATTTTTTATTTGGTTGGCCCATTGCCTTGAGAGGAGGTGGACAGCAAGCAATGAGGGCTAGCCTAATAGTGAAGGGTGGGTAGTAACTGTTGTGTTCGATTCCCAATGTATTCCAAAAAAAAAAAAAAAAAAAGTGGAGAGCAACACCTCATGGAAAGACAAAGGTGCAACTTTGCAAGAGAAAAAAACCATATTAGGTGAAGGACTTGCATTGGAGAAGTCTTTCTATGCTCATGACTGGACTACCCAACTTTTGGGTGCTCCATCTAACAAATAGAGGGGTAAAAATGGTATAAGAAAAGAAGAGCCGGAATAAAATAGAGAAAGCAATTTTTTGTTTGTAAGTTTCTCCTTGCATTGTGTGTATGAGAGAGAGAGCGAGAAACCGAGGAGAGAGAAATAGTGAGAAGAGATAAAATATGTTGTGTCTTTGATATTCTCCAACCAATGCAAGGGTGAGATCATATCGGAATAATCTCAAATTTTAGTTGAGTGTTCTTCGTATATATTACTCCACATATAAGAGTTACTTTGTGATTTGTAGGTTTAAGGAATTGCAGTTTAGATTCTCACTTTTAGGCATTTTTGGGTGACTCTCCTCCTTATTTTTGCTCCTTGGACTGCAAGCTATCATCCCATTCTTCTCCAACCTGCGGTAAGAGTATCCATTGAGCTCTTGTAGAGATAGAATTAGTCTGGTATCCCTCAAGCCCTCATGGGGGTGTAGTATCTTACTGCGTAGGTGTTCAAAGTAGCAGTGAAATGGACCAAAGCACAAGGAGAGTCACTATTGGTATTATTTTAGGTAGGGCAGAGAGAAGGGGAATGTGCTCATGAAAGTAATAGATGCAAGAGTCCTCTTCAATGGAGAATAGGGGTTTATATAAGTGAGAAATATTCACTAATGATAAGAGAAAAGAGCCATAACTCTCATAACCGTTTTCGCAATACCTCAATGCTCTGACTGATGACGTGGGAGTGAGGGTAAGATCCATATGTTCTCTATGGGGAGGCAGGGGAATGACCCCTTAACGGGTCTTTGCAGACCGGCCTACATGTATTGAGCTATGTAGGCCATTCTAGAACACCCATAAACCTAACACCTCAAGGTCTTTTAGGTTGAGATCTAATGTGAGCCAACTTATTGTGATGGGTTTGTCGCTTATCCTGATGGTATTTCTCCCCTACCATGGGCTTCCCGGTTTTCCTAAATCCTAACAAATGCAACATTGGTATAGATACAAGTTTTGTTCATAATGAAATGATTATGGTGTGCATTACATACTATAATACATTAATGAACCAAAATTTCTGTAGATAACCATAAAGTAAATTCATTGGAAGAAAATCAAAATGAAATTCCTTCTTGAAATCAATGAAATGAATACAACAAATTTAAAATTTCTTCAACTCAATGCAGCATTCTTATAACTATCGCGTAGACCTAATTACAAAAACTATATTAATTTTATTTAACAAAAACCAGGAAAAAAGGATGAAGATGTATATAATTGATTCCATTTTCTCTCTCTCCCTCTCTCTCTCTTTTACCATGAAAAGAAAGGAAATCCATACTGCAAATCTGTGAACATCCAGATTCAACTAACATAGGATGAACAAACTTTTTCTGAAAAAGGGGGGTGATTTCTTTCCTTTTTTGAAATTAGTAGTTTGCATAAGCGGGTGAGCCTTGAGCAATGACAAATCTGCTCGTTAGTGGCAGCAAGTAGGGGTGTGTATGGGGTGAACCAAACCGAATTTTTTGAAAAAACCCAACTAAATTGGTTTAATCGGTTTGGTTCAAAAATGGTTTGGTTTGGTTCAAAATCGGTTCGGTTCGGATCGACCCTATTTTGAAAAAAAAAAATTAAAAAATAAAGTAATAAAAATTAGTTTGGTTTGAAAATGGTTTGGTTAGGTTCGGAAATGGTTCAGATCGGTTAAAAAATGGTTCCGTTCTTGAACTGGTTCTAAAAACCGGTTCGGTTAATGAACTGGTTCTTTAAAAACTGGTTCGGCTCATGAACTAATTTTTAAAAAATGATTAGTTTAAGTGCAATTCAATTCGGTTCATGGTTATGTTCAGTTTTTTTTGGTTATTTTGCACATCCCTAACAGAAAGGTCACCGGTTCAAATTCAAGAAACAACCTCATTTAAAAAATGCAAAACTGAGACTAATTTCCTTTATCCCTGCCATCACAAATAATGGTTTCATATGGGTAATGGTTTTAAAGTTTGTATAGCATTAATCAAAATAAATGATGGCAAGAAGTTCTTACCAAATATCCATGGAATGCTGTCTGGATCTTGATAGCTGCTATTTCTTCCTTTTTCTTTCGAGTGTAATGAGGCATACTTCTGAGATGAAAAACCTCTGCAGCAGCAACAACAACAGCAGTGGCAAATGCCAAAGAAAAAGCATGTTTGTTCAGTTCATTATGTGCTTTAGTTAATTTAACATCTTCTATAAGTGGAAGAGGGGAAGCAACAAGAACTGGTGCTTCTTCAGATGCCACCTTGTGACACCTTTTACCTTTTGTCTTTGAATTGTGGTTTTTCTGCTTTTTCTTTCAAACAACAAAAATTAATGGATAGAATTAGAGATTGCTCAGATTTCAAAATCAATAATGAAAAATATATTTTTCTTCTTTCCCATAATGTAGTACACAATATTTCAACCTTATCTTTTCTGAAATCTGAACTAAAACTTTCTTCACTGCAGAAAACCAACTCCCTTTCCTCCCCATTTGCTATTCCTGTTACTTATAGGGAAAAGAACAAACAAATTATATCTTAATATCAAGCCAAACGTTGTCCAAAAATGGGAATATAAGGAGAGATAAGATGAATAATCTTCTGTTTATATTAATCAAATTCGACTAGGTTAAAAACCTAATTTAAATTTACGTACTTAGGACTCCAAGCAATTCGTTAAAGCAAACATAATTTATGCATGGAATTGTTAAAGGAAACTGCCACAGAAACTTCAACAAAACCTCAAAATAGTAACTATAAATGCTGGAAACGGATCTACGACTAATGTGTCTAATAAAAAATCATTACCATTCCCGTTAGTGTAAAGAACGAGAAACTGAAACTAAATAGCAAAAACGCCACCCCAACAAAGAAAAATATATGCTTTTAGAAAATTTGGTAATGCAGTGAACAAAAGGATAAGAACCTATGTAAAAATCTCAAATTTAAAAAAAAAAAAAACAAGTATTTTGATTGAAAACTACAAAAACCCCAAATGCAAATTTAGGATTACTATGGGAAAATGGAAAAGAACCTAGATAATATAATCCAAAAACCATTAAACCCATGTCAAATTTTCCAATTTTGAAAGAGATAAATTACAAATGAAGAATGCAAATGTAGTATTCAATGGACAAATGGAGAAGAACCAGATAGTATAATCCCAAAAGTAAAAACACAAGTTGAGGTCCACTAAGTGTTACCGAAAGAGAAGAGTAGTGAGGGACCGACCAAATCTTGCCTACGCGAAATGAAAACTATCTCAACATTGAAACCGTGTCCCACTACTCTTCCTATCTATGATGCACGGAAACGGACACGGTACACAACACGTCGACACGTTAATTCTACAAAATATCATATTTCGACACGTTGGGACACGTTTTGATATTAAATAAATCTTTTAATATATATAATATAATTTTTATTTAATACATATAAGAGTCCATAATAAGTCATATAATCAATCAAATATTTAAATATCATAACATAAATATAAGTATAAATAATTTTTCGTAATTTGTTAATCTTTAATGTCAAATTTTATAATAGAAAAAAATTAATTTATAATTTTTTTTATATATTTAGTTAACAAAATAAAATTAAGATTAAAAAAACAAAAAAAAAACGTGTCCGAGCGTGTCCCCAAATGTTGACCGCGTGTCCCCAAATATTGACTGCATGTCGGAACGTGTCAGAAAGTTGACCACGTGTCCCCCAATGTTGAATGCGTGTCGGACGCGTGTCTGAGCGTGTCGGAGCGTGTCCGTGTCGGACACGTGACCGACACGCAAATTTTAAAAAAAATTGCGTGTCCGTGCATCTGAGGTTCCTATTCCTATTTTTAACGTTAAATAACAAGGGTTATGTTTGTCTCATTTTATATAAGATAAATAACTTTTCTACATACAAAAAGATTGGGTCCTACCACACTTTTTTCTCTCTCCTCTTATCTGCGGGTCCCACTTATAATTTTATTTCTACAACATAAGGTAACTTTTCTCCTATAACATAAGAAAAATATTTCCTAAATAACAACCAAACCAAACACAAGTATAGAGGGATTTGGTATAGGAGAACAAAAAATTATCTAAAAATTACTATTACTAAAAGTATAGTGAAAAAAAAAAATTAGGGAACGTTATCAAAAAATTATTTGATAGGCCAACATATTATCAAGAATATTGACTAAATTTCTTGAGTATATATTTGGTTAATGATAAAATATTATTGAAAATATAGGAAAAATTTACAAAATTACCCTTATAATTGCTTTCTTTTGAAACACGATTAGAAACAAAAAAAAACAGTGCCAACAAATATATGTAGAATTTTAATGCAAATGGAAAAATATGGAGGATCTAATGAACAATTGAAGGTGTTGGTTAATGGTTGGTAGGAGGGTCGATTAGTTGAGGGTTCAGAGGAAGATGAAAATGGAGAAGAAAGGGGCGGAGGTGGGTTGGGGTTTCGTGGTTGTCGGTGAAAGCTTGGCGATAGTGAGAGATGTGGTTGACATGATCTGTGGTCTAGGTTAGAGGAGATGTTGGGGTTTATAGCTGGTGATTTATTGTGGAGATGGTGATTCAGAGGTGTCTATGGTGAAGCATGGTGGTCTCGATGGTGGCTGGTGGATAGGGGTATTTTCGTCTGAGAAATGAGCGCCTAATTTCCCATCTTATAGGAAAAAAAATTCCATCCCATCCATGGTATTCTCCGATGGGAATCTGCAATGTAAAACAAAATCATGGAAAAAAATGTACCCGGATTATTTCTACTTCCTACCAAATGTGGGAAAATAATTTTCCCCATCTCACTTTTAGAGAGCGTTTGGTTCACGGTTTCATATGATTTTCCTGGGATAACTTGCTATCAGGAATTTCAATCCCACGTTTGGTTCGTGAAAAATTGTGAGATGCCAGAGTTCAAAGTTTTGCCGACAAATCACTTCATGTGTAATCTACAGTGCAATGAAAGTCCATTGTAAAGTTGGAATTTTTTCGATTCCGGAAAGTCTAAAACGAGGCACTTGATTTTTGACGAAAGTGTCCTTAAAAAGTTGGTCGTACGAAGCTCTTTATTAAAGGAAACTGAAACTTTGGCGCGGTTGCATAACATTTTCGCGGGAAGAAAGAGTCCACCATCGAAGCTTGGGTTTTATCGGAATGGAGTTCAGAAGGTATGGTGGTAGTTCCTGAAAGCAGAGGACGACATGCATGTTGCATTGGTTGAGCTTCGAAGTCTTATAACATTTGTTGTTTTTGTTTGTTGTAAACAGGTTCATATAATTGGTTTGGAGGAAGGCTGTTCTTCACAGTAGTAGCAACAGATCTACAAATTTCCAAAGCGTAAGTCCACAACAAATGAGTTGTTATAGTGTCACAGTCCTTGTATATGATTTATATTTTCATTTTGCTTGAAGATCCATAACAGAGGGTCATTCATTTGTGTATTTGTGAAGAAATGTTGCATTTGTTTAATTTTGAGGGTTGTAAATGTGTATTGTGCTTCATCCAGCTAAACTGGTTTCTGTTTTTGCAATTCTTTCAACAAGTTGGAGTTGTGCAATCTGAACAACAAGGACCATTGCTTAACTGAAGATCAAGAAAAAGGTATGTCCATTTTCACTGTTGAAGAGGCATAAATGAAACATTATTATGTGAATGATGCTTGGATTTGGGTTTTTTTTTTATTTGTGAATTCCTAAAGCTACAAGCTCACATAAATAGTGCGCCATCCTATAATGGGATGACCCACATGGTCCTGCTTTGTTTATGTTCATCATGAAGAAAATAAAAAAATAAAAAAGCAGATCTGACAGAGGAAAACACAACATGATTTTTTTTAAAAAAATTTCCATTGATATATCGATTAGTTTATATAATGTATTTAGTTTCTCCATGTAGGTTGTAGTTGGAATATGAATACTGTGCAACCATATTGGTTACAAGTTAGAATTAGAAGTTAGTCATTATGTTATATTGAGTTGGAAAGGTTGCTAAGGGAACATGAATATTGAAGTATACAAGGGGAACACATTGTTGTTAGGAAGAATTATGCAAAGAAATAAATCAGTTTTCATTCATTCTTTCTTGATTTTCTTTGTATCTTAGATCCTAGCACTTACAGAGGATCCTCTCAACTTGTTCATCTACCATTAGGGTATCACTCATTTTCATAAAAGGTCATGATTAGATAACTTAATAACCTCTTCTCTACTTTCTTCATATGCTTCCCTTTTGTATGTATTGTTTGTTTTATTTTTTTTAGGATCTTTTTTGTCCCACAAAAATCATTTGTCTTTTCACAAATAAAGCTTAAATTCTGAGCAACAATTATTTCACCTCACAATAATTATCCACAATTTGAAAATACCATTAAAACATGTTAGTGAAGAGACTATGTATTCATAAACAGCTACTTTTATTCCCAAATTCTTGAGTCCTAAACACAAAAGCAAAGTCCCTATGCAGCTTTGCTTTGAAGATAAGCCAACTCGGATAATTATAATAACAACAAAGGTTGTGTTTGGATAATGTGATTTTTAAATTTAAGATAACTTAAAATACATAGAAATTGAAATGCATTAATTAAAAACCCATCAGATTTAGTCTAAGCAAATAACAGAACTTGATGGCTGCTTGTTTTATTAGTTTGATGCATTAGGATACATACAAATTGAAATGCATTAGTATTACTTTGATGGCAGAAGCATTTCAGGTTTCTTATCTTGTTTTCTTTTTTTACGTTGTGGATAATTTGAGTAATGTGAATTAAAATTGACCTTCTTGTGTTAGATCGTAGCAATGAACAACGGAATGGAGTTGAGTGTCGTAGTTGTTCTCATTTGTCATTTGCAGTCTTTGAATAGGCTGACTATGGTTTTATTGAGAATTTATGGTTTGTTATTAGCTCAAAGTGAAAAAAGGAAAAATTCTAGGAGGAGACTCAGATGGAATAATTGCAATAGGGTTCCTATCAGGGAAGTCACTCTGCATAGAATAGTGTATATCACCGACACAGCTTGTATTGAGAATACAAGGATGGATAGGAGATCTTTTCATAGTTTGTGTGACTTAGTTAGAACAGTTGGCATGCTTCAACCGACAAGGCACATGGCTGTAGAAGAGATGGTTGCAATCTTTCTTCACATATTGGCTCACGATGTTAAAAATTGGATAATTAAACGACAGTTTGTACGGTCTGGTGAAACAATAAGCAGACAGTTCACCAAGGTGTTGCTGGCTGTGTTAAGATGTCATCATGTTCTACTGAAACGGCCTGAACCCGTACCGCAAAACTCAACCGACGAGCGTTGGAAATGGTTCAAGGTATCGTACCATAAAACATGTAGTTTTTATTTAAATGTCACTGCTTGTTGTTCGTACTTTATTGACTTGTCATTTTTTGTGTTTCTTTTTGAATGAAAGAATTGTATCGGAGCCCTAGACGGGACCCACATCAAGGTCAATCCCCTCATTGCTGACAAGCCAAGATACCGGACTAGGAAAGGTGAGATCGCGACAAACGTCTTGGGTGTTTGTTCACAAGATTGCCAATTTATTTTTGTCTTGCCTGGATGGGAGGGATCAGCTGCAGATTCAAAAGTACTTCGCGATGCTATATCTCGAAACAATGGTCTACGAGTCCCAAAAGGTACTGATTACTCAAAAGAATGCATGGTTAACAATTAACCATGACAACGATGATAATGGCATACATGTATTATATATATTGTAATGTAATTTTATTTTTAATTTTGTAGGATACTATTATTTGTGCGATGCTGGTTATATGAATGGGGAAGGATTCCTAACACCATATAGAGGGCAAAGATACCATCTTAGTGAGTGGAGACATGGGGCACAGCCAACAACACCGCAAGAATTTTTTAACATGAAACATTCAAGTGCTAGGAATGTCATTGAACGATGTTTTGGGTTGTTGAAGGGGCGTTGGGCGATTGTAAGGTCCAAATCTTATTATCCAGTTAAGACACAGTGCCGGATAATAACTGCTTGTTGTTTGCTTCATAATCACATAAGAAGGGAAATGCCCATTGACCCTTTAGACGATAATGCCATGGACATGGGCGAAGGCGAAGATAACTGGGATGGACATGATATGATCACGCATGTTGAGTCATCTAATGCCTGGACACGTCGGAGGGATGAAATGGCTCAGCAGATGTTTGACACGTGGAGAAATGGTGTTTAATTGTGTTTGGCAGATTAAGTGTGTTAATGTTTGTTGTACTCTATGTGGTTAAGTGTGTTAATGTTTGTCGTATTCTATGTGGTTAAGTGTGTTAATGTTTGTCGTACTCTATGTGTGTTAAATGGTGTACCAATTTGTATTTGATAGAACTTAAGAATTTTCAAGTATGTTATGAAGGTTGTATTATTCAACTATTTTGTCATACTAAAATGGTGCAGAAGCACAATATATTATCTTGTTATGTTGTTGCAGATGGCTGAAGACAATAGTCAATCCACAAAACGGGTGAATCATACTTGGACAGCTGAAGAAGACCGAGTCCTTGTTGAGTGTCTCCTTGAGTCAGGTTTAGGTTGGAAGGGTGATAATGGATTCAAGGTTGGCTTTCCTAATCATATTGAGAAGTTGATGCACAAAAAAATAGCAGACTGTACCTTGAAGGCTAGTCCACATATTACATCGAGGATCAAGCATTTGAAAAAGCATTATAATGCAATTTGTGAAATGACCCAGAACGGTGGGGGGTCCGGTTTTGGCTGGAATGATAGGTTGAAAATGATCGAGGTTGAAAAAGACATTTACGATGACTGGGTCAAGGTATTTCATACTATGTAAACTATAATATACTATGTATACTGTTAACTATTTTTTAACTTTATGTATATTTTGATTCATTTCAATTTCTCATTGAAGTCACACCCAGGTGCTAAAGGGCTGTATAAAAAACCCTTCCCACACTTCGACCAATTGGCTCATATTTTTGGGAAGGATGTTGCGACAGGAGATCATGCAGAGGTCCCACAAGATGCAGTAACAGGGTTGGAAAAAGAACATACCGATTATGCTGAAAGTGCGACTGCATTAGATGATTTATATGAGATGTTTGGGGACAATACACAGACAAACAATTTTCAGCATCCAATGAATGACAATGGTCCTGAAGAACCCACATCGCATTCACCTGTGTCTGTTTCAGTGGCAAAAAGGGGAAAGAAGAGAGCTAGGAGTGAGGATGCTTTACAGAATGAAGTCGGAGTGGCAATTAAAGAGATTAGTCAAGATTATCGTAGCACTAATGACAAAATAGATAGGTTGATTGACTGTTTTGAAAAACATTCAGATGGAAACACAAGGAACATAGCTATTATCCAAGAGTTGAAAAAATTTGAACAACTATCCGTTGAACAAAGGTGTAATATGGCTGTGTTAATGTCAAAGGATCCCATAATTATGGACATTTTTCTGCATGGAGGTGAAGAGGACAGGCACTTTGTGGTTGCTTCTCTGATGCAAAAATTGCCTTAATTAGCAGTGTCTCATTTTTTGATAACCCAATGGTGTCTATTGAACTTTTGGTCGTTATTATTGGGTTTACATAGGTGTGTGTGGTAATTATGTGTCAAATACTGGTCTTCATCTTTTGGAAGTAGCATACTGTGATTGATATGTTTTGGGTATCCACAATTGAGGACAACCATATCCTGCTGGTGATGATTTTTGAATGAGTTACATGCTTATAAGGTGATATCTATGGTAACTGCAAGCATTTTATATCATGCATCAGGTTTGTATATTTGCTATTTTGGTTTGACAATACCATATATGCCACTTGTTATGGGATGATAACTCAGCTATGGCTATTTTTACGAATGATAACTCAGCTATGGCTGTTTGTGATATAAGTCTGCAATTAATTTTAATTTTTTTGCTTTTGCACAGGTTTAACTTATGATGCATATAATTATAAGGTTTCTTGAAGAATCAAAGATAGGTTGGGCAGTGTTTGAAGGCCATGATGATCAGTTAGGACTTGTAATGAGCTGTATGATGCGCAATGGGCAAAGTTTATATGAACTTGATGCTTGAAGACAGATATCATTAAATGGAACACCTTGTTGTTTGCTGTCAATTACTATGTCAATCTGTATATCAATCTGTCATGTAAAAAATGGGACATGTGTAATATATTTATGCCAACATATGCGCACTTGTAATTAGGATTTTAAATAGTCAATTCTGTATGTACCAAGGCTATAGATGCCAATAGGTTATCTTGCATGTTGGTGTATCTGAACCTATACTGTAACATATATATGGTACATGAATGATATTTAAGTACACTTCCAGTTCATTGTGACCTTCTTCATAATCATTTTCATGACATCTCAATATTTAATACCTTTTATTCCAAAGGAGATATCAATTGACACGGGCCTTAAGGAAATAGCAGGCTGACATGATTTAATACCTTTTATTCCATTCAACATTCAAAAGTCATGAACAATTACAACTTGAAAGCCAAAGAAAAAAGCTATAGGGTAGTACATCCTACCTAAAGGTACATGTACAATTGCTCTAAGTCAAAAAGGCAATACACCACGACAGCAACTACATGGTGCCTACAAGGCAATTCTTATTTTACATAAACGACACAACCCTAATATATCAAACTACTCTTCTTCATCTTCGTGTATCCAGCACCACAGGGCATCAAATGACATAAGATAGCCAACATCAGATGACAATAGCTGTATGTTGTTGGAAGAGCATCAAATGGCTTCTGCAATAATGATAAATAGCACAACCATCAAATAATGATTTTGCTGATCAATTACAAATATCAATAATTATGCCAATGCAAATGAAATGGAGCAAGTTACTGTGTGTATGTGTGTTTGCAAGTATTATTAATGCTTCAAGGAAAGAGAGAACCAACTACATGAGGTCTCCAGTCTCTGCACCCTCCAAGATAGTCTAAACTGACTTCTAAAGAATACACCTGCTCATATACATTATCTTGGTTCAGCAGAGGAGTGTAACTTTATCTTGGTTTACAGTATCTAGGAATAAAAATTAGCAAATGTCAATCTTCAGCAATTAATGCATCATGGGATATTTCAGTGCAATTAGACTTCTACAATGCGAATGACTAACTAACTAACACTACAGTCTACAATGCAAATCATACATGACATGTTTCAGGATCCAAGGAAACCAGTATGAAAACAGAGCGCATCAGTAATATGAATGACTACAATACAGCACCAATTCAGGGGTAGTTTGTTTAGTCATTTGATAGACTTTTCCATTCTGGTGACTCAAACACAGGCATTTGTCCAATATCAAGGGATCAAACTACTTAATTCTAAGAAGTTGAAATTTAAAACTTAGTTCAACTAAGTTGACTTGGGTCTGTAACATGATTAAAATTATTTCATCCATAGTAGCTTAAAGTTTCAAGATGCTAATTATGTAGCATGATACCATAGCCAAATTGACCAAAGACAAATTGCCTAAAGGATCTTTGAGTTCAACTCTTCATATTTTCATTATCAATAATGGCACCAATTTCATCCATCCAGTCCTGTTTCCAGTTCTTGAATTACATGAGGAGCATTTGTTGTTTTGTCAGCATAGCATGCATTTCTGGATAATGCATATAACTATAGTTAATTAGTTCTTGTTGCCTTATATGCCAGCTAAAAGTAAAAAATAAACAAATTACGGATAACAATGCTTGCAATTGACAAAAACAAAGGTGTATTCCAACATTCATGATACAAGATCCCATCAAACTTATATTACAGACAAGCTAATAGACAATTTTTAGTTATGCCTGCTTGGATTAACAGTTAAATACAAAGCTAAGCATACTAGCTTGTCTCCTCAAGTAAAGTTGTAATTCACCTGAAGGCACCTTTAAACCTCCAAGTTCACCTGAAGAATAATTCCACTACCAAATCCACCACCTACATGTAAAGTTGTAATTCAGAAACCATTATGAAACTTATTAGTACAAGTTAATAATAACACTAAAATATCAACAAGGGAAGGAAGAAAATGTGCACCTTGTGGCCAAACTGGTATGTCATTGAGAAGTTTGCATGTGGTCTCAATGGGAAGAGTTTCTTTGTCGTTACAAGAAGATTGATTCCCCATTGTTAAGTTTTCCTTGGACAAAAGGCTGTTGTATATAATGGATTATCCTAAAAAATAAATTACATGGAGACAAAAATCAGCTAAGCTTCTTCGAGGAGATGTTGTATAGTTTATCTGTCCTCAAGTGCAGTAAAACCAAATGCCACAGTCAATATCATACGCACACATTTAATTATCATATCACTTACATTAGGCTGAGGGTGGGACAACGTCAAGCAAGTTGAAAGATTAAACCAAAAATTTCTATATCAAACAAGTGATAGTTCCTGCAATTTCAATTTTCTTCATAATCATCCGCATTAGTGGGGTAGCCAGGGGAATAACATATGGTTCGATAATATTTCCAGACATATCCACAAACAATTCAGAATTCAAAAAGTTAACTACGGCTTGTCAATTACAAAGGTTCAAAATAATGACAAGCCTACACATGCCACCATACCAGATGATTAAAATTTAAATACATAATTAGTCCATTCATCCATATCTACTTCTTATATAATACAATCCCTAATACTAAACTTTGAGTAATTAACAAAACAGCCAAAAGCTTCAACAACGTCTCCTTCTTATTGCATTCGACGCACGTCGGTTCATCAACCCACTCAAAGAAGTTGCACTTCTCATTTGTTGAGAAGTTTGGGCACCCAAGGAACTTCCTTCCTGGATTTTTTTCTGTGTGAGACCTACGCAAAACAGCCCTCTTACCACACCCACACTTTGTCACCCTCGATGACGATGAAGCTGAGGAA
Source organism: Gastrolobium villosum (assembly GCA_032173675.1). NCBI lineage: Eukaryota > Viridiplantae > Streptophyta > Magnoliopsida > Fabales > Fabaceae > Gastrolobium > Gastrolobium villosum. Next base: position 201,447 of record JAVKPL010004327.1, read on the forward strand.
TGGCCAGAATAAACACTTTCATACCCCCACTTACCAACCTCATCTCCACCCATGTGTCCTTCAAGGAAAGAGGGTATATCACACCCAAACAATGAATATTCCCCTACAACAACAATAACAAACAAATATGTAAGTCAATGTACAACTGCCAAAAAAGCAAAATGCATCAACAAGTTTATCTGGTCGTTCACAATGACGAAGTCGTCGGACATTTTTCCCCCACCATGACCATGACCACCATGGTTAAATTTTTAGACACACGAATAAAGAGTACGGAATGTCCATTTTTTCGGTACCATCCACTACTTAAATTTTAAACAATCAAAACCACAAATAGCAGTGGTGCTCCTTCTTTTCATGAGTTACACTTGAAAACATGAAACTAGGATGCTGCTCTATTTCCTTACAAACCTCGAACATGCAAAGTGGAAGGAAAAATAAAAAATTATATCAAAATATTCAGCAAGGGTTTTCATCCTTACCAACACCGGACAACTTCTCTGATCAACTCGAACAGAGGACAAACTTTGGAGTCTTTGGGTAGCAGATCTCTGTCTCCGTCAACGAACCACACAACATCGAGGATCACGAGGTCTCCATTTGCAGTAAGCCAGTCGTTCAGAACTACATAACTCAAAGATGATGCGTGTTACCCGTAGGTTCAAAAGGTTAATATTGTATAATAAATTTAAACGAAAAAGTAAAAAGGTTATTTTTGTAAAATAACCCTCTTTCCTACTACTTTTACACAATCAACCAAACATAAACTCAGTAAACTTATCAAAATATTCCGGTTAAAATTTTGGTCAACCAAACACAATTTCATAAATTTTCCGGAATACATTATTTCCAATCACATTCCAGCGAAATTACTTCCCCAGCAAAACAAAAATTTCTCTCGAACCAAACGCCCCTACTTAAAAGGTAGTTTATAGCTATCCTATATAAACATAAGAAAAAACCAAGCACATAATTATTTATCAAAAAAAAAAAAAAACCAAGCACATAATAGGACCATTTAAAAATTGAGTAAATATCATTTTTGGTTATCAGTAAATTTTGCGATGTCTGCTTTAATCCCTAACAAATAAAAAGACCATCGTGGTCCCTAAGAAATTAAAATGGACCTATTTTAGTCTTTTTAGGGACTAATATGTGTCTTTTTTGAATTTGGGAGGAACCACAAATTTAACTAAATTGACGATTTTAACTAAATGGTTGATTTTAACTAAATGAGTTAATTTTGAATTTTTTAGGGATCATAATGGACCTTTTTACTTGCTATGGATTAAAGCGGATATCGTAAAATTTATCCGGGACTAAAAAGAGTATTTACTCTTAAAATTTTGTTCCGTCCATTACTGCTGAATGCAATCTCGAAGGTACCCATTTTCTAAAAGAAATTAAATAAGAACTCCAGCTAGCAAACAAAAGTAAATGTATATAAATATGCGTTGATTGCATTGGTTGTTGAGAGTGGACGATGAAATATTATTATATACTGATCATGATATCTTAAAAAGGTTGTTGAACTTGAAGCAATTCAAGACAAATATATGAAAAAACCCGTCGTTCAATTCAATGGATTCAACCAACCTTTCTTCGATTGTCAGCGTGAAATCTTCAACAACAGTCTTGTTTGTTCGAAAAAGAGTGTACCAGTTTATACTTTGTTCATAGATACATGGACATAAATTTTAAGTACTCTTATATTATATATTATTCCAATTTAAACTTTAATACACGTACTTGATGGTATTAAAAAATGATAAAAAAGGTGTAAATATATTTAGATGTTATAATTTAAGTAAGTGAAGAATATGTGTATATGTTGTAAAATTTATTCTGCAGAACAAATTTTTTTCTTACTAGAGCGAGCTAGAGAGTAGACGTTAGGATTTGAGTACTTTGGTTGTTCTAGATGGCAAAAGTCAAGTCAAGTGTGACTCAACTTAGGATTTGAAATTTTGAATGTCTGAACCAATCCACACGTCTTTAGAGGTCCACGACCTACTCACTCACCAAAACACCACATTTTCCAAGCACCCTATATATTATTTCTCTATTTTTATTATTTAAAAGGAGCCGCCCTTCGACGACTATACTTTCTTTCACTTTACTAATCTGTCTTTTTTTTCCATCCTTAATAATATGTTATGTCATGTCATACTATATATATATATATATATATATATATATATATATATATATAGGTAGGATATTTTTTATTTTTTTTTACTACATTGCACTACCACTATAATCACCATTGGATTAGAGAAAAAGTTGAATGAAAAAAGAGAAAAAAAATAATTTTTGAATCCAATGATGATTAAATTAAGTGGTAGTAGAAAAAATGAGTAGTAGGAACATCCTACCCCATATATATATATATATATATATATATATATATATATATATATATATATGGGTTTTATAAGAGTTATGTTGTAGGAAAAGTGATTGTGTTATGTTATAGAGATTTGTTTTGTGCCGGAAGGATTTTTTTTTTTGCGGGCCTCACAAAATGTTGAGTGTAGAAAATTTTTTCTGGTCATGTTAAATTATAGATGATAAACCCTATACATATATATATATATATATATATATATATATATATATATAGGGTTTTATAAGAATTATTTTATAGGAAAAGTGTTTGTGTTATGTTATAGAGATTCGTTTTGCGTGGCAAAGTTTTTTTTTTGTTGCGGGCCCCACAAAATGTTGTGTGTGTAAGAAAATTTTTGTGGTCATGTTAAATGATAGATGATAAACTCATATATATATATATATATATATATATATATATATATATATATATATATATATAAGTGTCAAATTAAAAAATTTGACATCAAATTTTAACCGTTAATTTCATAAATCTAATATAGGGACATGATTCTTTGGCATTGACGTTAAACTAAAAAATTTGACACCAGATATTAATTGTTGATTTCTGTTAATTCTAATTGTTATAATTTATTAAAAATTAATAATTAATTAATGTGACTTAATGAATTATAACCGTTAAATTTATGAAATTAACGGTTATATATATATATATATATATATATATATATATATATATATATATATATATATATATATATATATAGTGAGGATATTTTAATTACCAAAAATTCTTACTACTAACTTACTATCCATCACATCACCATTGGATCAAAGAGAGAGAATGTTAAAAAAAATTGAAGAGAGAGAAAATATTAATCTAATGGTGATTAGATAGGTAGTAAGTTGGTAGTGAAAGATTTTATTAGTGAAAATATCTCTCCTCTTATATATATATGACAAAATAATTTGTCAAGTGACTTCACCTAAGAATTGGTCAAGTTACACTCTGTACTATAAATAGTATATAGTTTTTTTTTTACGACAACAATGAACTTAATTATTGTTTGAGCGTATAAACCATATGAAATAAAAATAAGAAAACAGAACAATCACAATGGGTTAGTTTCGCGTGAGTCTCACGCGTTCCATATTTTCTATTCTGCTAGGGCACAACAATGAGTTCTATTCTTGGAAAAAATGGAGATCTGCAGCAAATGTCGATGGAGGTTCCGGGTGCTATGCGTAAGAGCATAAAACGATCGAAGGTTGGAGAGGAATTTTCCCCTGATTCATCGAATAGAGGGGCAAGTTATAAACATCCAGGAGCGCATTCCGTCAGGTAAGTCGATGTAATTCGCTGATGCTTTGCGTGCTGATAATAACTGTATGGGTGTAGAGGATTGGCATGAGAATTTGAGGAGGACAAGAGTGAACCGCTGGACCCGAGTATTGGTACCATAGATGAGTTTGGGTTCCAAACAATTTATGGAGAGGATGGGTCTGTAGAATTATATATATATATAGAGAGATTAAGAAGCCCATGGAAAAATGCTATTATCGTTAAGCTGTTGGGGAAGAGAGTGGGTGTGATGTATATGAAATCTAAGCTGGGAAGCCTATGGGCTAAAGCTGGACCGATAGTGGTGGCTGATTTGGGGAATGATTTTTTCTCTGTGAAATTCTCTAGCTTGGAAGACTTAAATCTAGCGCTGACAGGAGGACCATGGATTCTAATGGGCCACTATTTGGCCATCAGAAAGTGGGAGCCGTTCTTCAACCCTCACAAAGCTAATATTCATAAGGTAGCTACGTGGATCCGATTAGAGAGAAAGACCGTTTAGGTTTCTGGCTAGCTGGCAGGATCATGTTTTCTATCCCCCATTTTCTTAAATTTGTGTGGAAGCCGAATCTTAACATCAGGATTAGTTTGAAAAATCTGGTCCCTTCCCTTAGATCGTGGAATAAGAGGGTTTTCGGGTGTATCCAAAAGAGGAAAGAATATCTTCTCAAAAAGATTGAGGATAACCAAAATAACTATGCCACTGATATGGATTGTGTCCAATCTGAGTTAGATTTAGCCCTCCAATGTGAACTCAATAAGGTTATGGATCATGAGGAAGCGTTATGGTTTCAGAAAGCTAGATGCAAGTGGATTGCAGATGGGGACCGTAACACTACTTTTTACCATACTACTACTATCATAAGGAGAGCCAGAAACAGGATTAGTGAATTAAAGAATGATCAGGGTCAAATGGTGACAGAAGAAAGTGATTTAATTTTGCTGATCCATTCGTTTTTCAAGAATCTATTTTCAGAGGAAGATTTTTGTAGACCTTGGTTCACTACTACTCATAACTGGCCTGTTTTGGAGGAATCAGATATCAAGGATATGCAGGATCCCATAACAGATTCTCTTATCAGAGAGGTTTTTTTTGCTATGAATAGCCTTAAAGCTCCTGGTCCAGATGGGTTTCCTGCTCTCTTTTTCCAAAAGAATTGGGAATTATTGAGACTTCAAGTTATTGATTGTGTTAAACAGGTTTGGAATAGGCCTGAGTTGGTGAAAGAGCTAAATAAAACGCATCTTGTGCTTATTCCTAAGGTGGCTAAACCTGAAAAAATTAACCAATTCCGGCCAATTGCTCTTTGCTCTGTTATCTACAAAGGAATCAGCAAGCTAATTGTGGGAAAGCTGCAGCCTGTTCTAGACAAGTTAATTTCGCCCCAACAAGTTAGCTTTGTCCCCAACAGACAGATTCAAGACAATATAATCATTGCCCAGGAGATGGTCCATTCAATGAGTAAAATGAAGGGGAAGAGGGGTTTTTTTGCTATAAAGATTGATCTTGAGAAAGCATATGACCGGATGTCCTGGAAATTCATCCATACAGTGTTATCTGAGGCGAACTTTCCAGTATCTCTGGTTAATTTGATTATGCAGTGTATCTCCTCTTCTGAGCTGGAAATCCTTTGGAATGGAACTCAAGCTGGTAGTATTTCCCCTAGCAGAGGGTTAAGACAGGGTGATCCATTATCTCCCTATATTTTTTTCCTTTGTATGGAAAAGCTTTCCCATTTAATTGCGGAATCCTTGGAGAAGAAAGAGTGGAAGCCAATGAAAGCTGGGAAAGGTGGGCCTTCCATATCCCATCTCTTATTTGTAGATGATCTGATGTTATTTGGAGAAGCTAATACTTATAAAATTAAGATTATGATGAGCTGTCTTAACAAATTTGTCAGCATGTCTGGGCAAAAGGTGAGCTTCCAAAAGTCCAGCATATTTTTCTCTAAAAATGTTACTCAGGATGTGGTTAATGCTATTGTGGAGATTAGTGGTTTTACCCATACTAAGAATCTGGGAAGATATCTTGGTTATAAGATGAAGCATGGCCGTGTCAGCAAATTGCACTATGGAGAATTAATGGACAGGGTCAATAATAGGCTCCAAGGTTGGAAAAAGCAGTGTTTGTCAATGGCTGGAAGGATTACTTTAGCCAAATCTGTTATTTCAACTATCCCTATGTTCCACATGCAAAGTAGTCTTCTTTCTAAGGGAATTTGTGATGATATTGAAAAGTTACAAAGGAAATTCATATGGGGAGATTCTGATAATAAAAGGAAGTTTCATGCGATTGGCTGGGATTGTCTTAAGTTGGCGAAAGATCAAGGTGGCTTAGGAATCATAGATCTCAGAAAGCAGAATGAAGCTTTTCTCCAAAAGTGTGCCTGGAAGATTACTCAATGTCCTTTGCAGTCCTGGGTTCAGGTTCTTGTTGCTAAATACAGTAGGAAAAAGGATCTGATGAAAGAGGTGAGTTGTAAGACTTATGATTCTCACTTTTGGAAAAGCCTATGCAAAATATGGCCGAAAATGCTCAATAACACTGTTTGGCAGATTGGTAATGGGCGAAAGATTAAATTCTGGAAAGATGACTGGTTGGGAAGCAACAACAATCTCATATCTCTCACAACAACCCCTCCTGAAGATGAAGATTATGATTTGATAATTAAGCATAGCAATTTTTGCTCAGAGGAGGGTTGGAATATGCAATTTCTTCTAAGTCATTTTGATCAAAATACTGTTAACAGGATCGTAGCAATTCCTTATCCTGAGGATGGGGTAGGAGAGGATATAATTGTGTGGGAAAATTGGAACCCGAATAGCTCTATTGTTAAAATGGCTTATTGCAGTCAGATAGCTTCAAGTTCTGTTCCTCTAAACAACTGCTGGAACCGGGTTTGGAAGTGGAAAGGACAAGAGAGAATCAAGATTCTCTTGTGGGAGATGCTGCATGGAAGAATGTTGACAAAAGATAGAGTTGCTAATTGGAGTGGGGGGTCAAACAGGTGTCATTTATGCCCAGATCAGGTGGAGGAGTGCCTTCATGTGTTCAGGGACTGTTTTATGGCTAAAAAGGTTTGGCTTTTACCTATGTTTCATCCTCTTCCTCACGGATTTTTCAATCCTAGTTCATTTAAGGATTGGTTATGCCTTAATCTGAATGTAAAATCTTGCACTGGAAAGGATTGGAGAGATGTTTTCTTTATAATCTGCAACTCTCTTTGGATTTGGAGGAACAAAGAAATTCATGAAGATGGTTACAAGAGACCTGAGGACCCTTCAATTCCTCTAGCTGCCCAAATAGAGGAAATCAGAAATAGTCTTGTTCATAGGGTCAGAGAGGTTATTAGCATTCCGGTTCCCATCAAGTCGGAGAAATGGACAGCTCCTAATCATGGTTTTTTCAAAATGAATGTGGATGGTGCTGTGAATGGGGAGAGGGCTGCCTGTGGTGGACTCATGAGGGGTAGAAATGGAGACTGGATTGGTGGTTTTTCGGTCTTCTTAGGCTCATGCTCCCCCTTAATGGCTGAATTATGGGCTGTTTATCACGGCCTTGTTTTTGCTTGGAACCATAATTGGAAACAGATTATTTTGGAATCAGATTCTTCTCAAGCTTTAAGCTTACTTACCCTTAGGGGTAATGACACTCGAAAGCTATCATTAGTAGCTAAGATTCGAGTTTTACTTCAAAAGGAATGGATTGTTCAGTTAAATGGTATCTCTAGGAAGGCTAACATGTGTGCTGATTGGATTGCGAAAAAAGCCTTGGATGACCCCCTTGGTCTCTCTTCAATCTCTTCTCCTCATTGGGCTCTCCTAAATCTGCTAGCTGCGGATATTCTGGATCCGGGGCGGGACACTGCTGCTAATTAGGATGCTGTGCTATCCTCGGGAGTTTAGTTTTTAGTGTTTCTTTTAGTTTTTTTTTCTGCATTGTTTTCTCTTGTTCTGGTTTCTGTCTTTTGTTGGGGGTGATTTAGCCCCTGTTGATTACCAAAAAAAAAAAAGTATATAGTTTTTTTCTCTCTTGAGAAATCATGTACTATACCTGTAGCATATAGTTAATTTCTGAAATTCACTATGTATTACCCATAGTACATAGTGCAACTTGACCAATTCTTGTCAATCAACGGTTATAATTTATTGGGTCAAACTTATTAATTAATTAGTAATTCACAATAAATTATAACCGTTGATTGACCATTGATTTCGATCAATCAACGGTTATAATTTATTGTGAATTACTAATTAATTAAAAGTTTGATCAAATAAATTATAATTGTTGATTGACGGGAATCAACGGTTAGGATTCGGTGTCCATCGATGTCAAGAGATCCTATATATATATATATATATATATATATATATATATATATATATATATATATATTAAAATGATTTTTTTATTTAACCTCAAATTGAAGCAATCAAATCACAGCGGAAGGGAATTGCTTCTCATGTTCTTATCCAGCAAAAGCAAGCTCCGCATTGCAATCAGTCTACGCAACTTCTTAAATACCAGTGACAATGAAAATCCACTATCTCGTCTAATACCATGCTCTGGATTTTTTTTTTCTTAAATTGTTTTGTAAAATAGTTATTTTCTATATTTTTTTTTAAAGTTAAAAACCAAGATAGAAAACAAAAACAACTTACATATTCTCTAAATTTAATTTTAAAAATAAAAAAATAGTTATAGTTTTTAAGACATTTTTTACAAAACAGGTCTTAACAAATGAGTTTTTTAATTTTTTTTTGTTTTGAAAACTAAAAAATTGTTTTCAAAGTAGAAATCAAATAGAGCTTTGGTAATGCTTGTTTAGTAAAAGTAGTTCTAAAAAATATAACTATTTTTTAGATTTTAGAATCGAATTTAGAAGATATATATGTCTGAGATGTTTTTATTTTGTGTTTTGATTTTTAACTTTCAAAAAGAGAAAAAATAAAATAAAAAACACATTTCATTAACTTTTTACAAAACAGCTTTGTGGGGGAAAAAAAAAGTAACACACAATCAAACAGACCCTTACAAACTTGTTTTAATATTACTAACTTATGTTTCGATAAAATTAATTACAAGCTTGTCTCTACACACACTAATGTCAAAGTGTATGTGAAATTGGCTAAACAGAACAAACTAGGATTCAAGGTAGTCGTAGCTCTAAATATAATCTTTATTTTAGAAAAAAACAAACAAATAAACCAGGATTCACATCACAGCATCTTTAAATAACCAACAGAAAGCCAAATAACAAGAGTTGGTGTTGATTGCAAAGCATAAGTTTTGCTTATAAGACTGATTTCAAGAGCCCGGTCAAGTTTGAGCTCATTCTGAAATAAACCAAACGGGAGGAATTATATAAGAGTTTATTGTTTCTCATGTAGTAGGAGATAAATTTATCTCCTACATATACATAAAAATACATAGGACTTATGTTGGCTCAAATGAGAAAAAGAGAGAGAAAGAGAAAATATGGATCTCATACACTTTTATGTGTATGCATAAGGTAAATTTATCCTATAATATGAGACAGAAACATTAAACTCGTTATACAAATGACTATATATAGTTTTGGTTCGTTTCATTATTAATATGGATTTAAAATGATGTGACCCATATATATTCATTGCAATGAGCTGCTCTAATCCTCTTTGCATGTTGCTTCAAATTTGTTGGATGAAGGGACACATATTCATTAGAATATGAAGGAAATATAATAGGAAATAATATCATCAAACACGTTTTATTAAGTAAAGATACTACAAAGATGGAGCTCAAGCTCTTGCCACTTTCAAGAAAAAGATGAAGCTACAATATTTACTAATTAACTTTTCGTACTACTTATATTGCACTCCTTACTAGAAGAAAAAAGATTACACTTAAAACATACCGAATCATAAAAAACCAGGGAAATGCTTAAAGACATCATCAAGGTCAAAAGAATCATACATGAGATCTGTATGATGAGATTGGAGGGTAGATGATAAGGTGTCATCCCTGAAAAAGCTATTATCTAATGTGGGTTCAGGGGAGAGTAGGTAATCATCTGAGGAAGATATTGAAGGAAGTTCCTCCTTGCACTCCTCAAGTGGTGGAGAGGGAAAAGATGGTGATAAAAAGGGGAACTCTTGTTTTGTTGGAATTGGGAAGGTATTGTTAAAGCTAAGAAATATGGAAGAGTCATTAGGAGCAGAATTGGAATCAAGTATGATCTCAGGGTTTAGTAACAAGTTTGTGCAAGTGTGATGACCATAGTAGGTGATCCTATGCAATGGAGGCTCCTCTTGAACTTGCTGCACCTGTTTTGTTGCTTGGCAACCCTGATCAAACTTGTGAGTGCACCTGTAGTAGTTCCTGCATATTATTAATTGTAACTTTTTTAATATCATGGATTTTTGTGATTATAAATAAAATAGGGTTGGTGAGAAATCTTAGTTAATTCAAACATCATTGTTAATATGAGATAAAACCAATCTCTGTGTAACTCGACTAGCGAGTGTGGGGTGGTGGAGGTATTCCTTGTACGTAGTCTTATCCTTGTATAATTGCAAAGAGGTTGTTTCCTGGATTTGAACGGGTGACTTTTCGGTCATAAAAAAACAGCTTTAAAGAAATGATAATTGATGAATACCTTGAGTATTTGGATTTGAGGATCAATTTTTGGCCATACTTTCTCCATTGATGACCATCAGCTGTTGGAGTTTTGGACAACGTCTCATAAGTTTGTGTAGTTCTTCTGCATATATATACAAGATGAAATTGAATATATATCATATCATATCTCATATAAAAGAATTAACTAGAATATGTAGTATACAAACAATACCTTCTCTTGTAACACCCTCTTCTCTCCTTAATGGTTGAACTCTTGCAACTTTCTTGAGAGTCCTCAGATTTAGTGGGAGTAATGAAAGAAGAAGAGGCACTTTTTTGAACCTGAGAAACTTGATCATGGGATTGGGAAGTGGGGTTTTCGTTCAAGAGGAAGATGGCGTTGGTGAAGGAGTTTAGAACATTCGTCACAAGGCTTTGGGCAAATGGGGTTGCTGACTCATGACCTTGATCATCACCACCATTGATGATTAGTTGTCGAAGCTGGTTAGCAAACTCACTCCCTCTCACAAGCTCTTCAATTGCTTTACTATGATCCGAAACAACAACATCAACAACATTTTCCATTGTTGTTTGTGTAATTCACAGGTCCTCTAATGGTGTTTCTTCCTCAAAACGCAGAACACACAGATTCTTTCTGAATATACCTCTTTCTATTACTGTATATGCCAAGCCACTTTACAATGGTTTACATGGTGCTATTTAAAAGCATTAGCAAATGATTAAGAATACTAAAGCCCAACTTAGGAAATCTAAACTACTTCATAGAAACTCTAAAACTCATTAATGTCCACTAAAAAATTCCTAAGGACACATCCCTTCACCAAAAACTCTTCATTTTCTATTTTTCTTTTAATTAAATAAAGTTTAAACCAACAAAACTCCCCCTTAAACTTTAATATCTCTGCCGTCCTTCATTCCCATCTTCTTCTTGCAATTCTCAAACAACAACGTCGGCAGGGGCTTTGTGAATATATCTCCAACTTGATCTCGACTTGCAACATGAGTGAGCTCCACCTTTCCTTCTCTGACTTGATCTCGGATGAAATGGAACCTGACATCAATATGCTTACTTCTTTCATGGTTGACCGGGTTCTTTGCTAACTCGATCGCAGATTTGTTGTCAACTCGGATTTCAGTTGAACCGACTTGCTCTTGCTCCAACTCGCTCAATAAATTTCTCAGCCAAATTGCATGACAAACACACCAGGAAGCAACAACGTACTCGGCTTCGCATGTAGATAGAGTCACAATAGGTTCCTTCTTTGACACCCACGTGAATGCCGTGTTTCCCATGAAAAATACATAGCCAGCCGTGCTCTTCCTGTCATCAACATCTCCGCACCAATCACTATCCGAATATCCTGTCAGTTTGTACTTATCCGACTTCGAGTATTGAAGTCCTTGCGAGATTGTTCCTTGAACATATCTTAAAATTCTCTTTGCCGCCTTCCAATGAGTATAGCTCGGCTCTTCCATAAATCGACTTATTATTCCAACACTCAGACACAGATCCGGTCTCGTACACGTCAAGTACCTCAGACTTCCAACTAGACTCCAATAAACACTCGGATCTACCTTTTCACCTCCATCATATCTTGAAAGTTTAACACCGGGTTCCATAGGGGTTGAAACCGGGTTGCAATTATTCATTTTAAACTTCTCTAAAATTCCTTTTGCATAGGCTTCCTGAGAAACGAAAATCCCGGATTTGTCTTGTCTGACCTCCAGACCAAGAAAATATTTCATCAGACCGAGATCCGTCATCTCGAACTCCTTCGTCATTTTATTCTTGAAATCTTGAATCATCTCTTCATCATTACCCAAGAAAATCAGATCATCAACATATAGAGCAACAAGTAGAATTTTACTTCCTTTTTTCTTCACATAGAGTGCATGTTCATACGGACATTGTTCAAGTCCATCTTTCTTGAAGTAATTATCAATTCTTGTGTTCCAGGCTCTTGGGGCCTGCTTTAACCCATACAAAGCTTTCTTTAGTCTCAACATTTTTCTTTCTTGTCCTGCTTTCATGAATCCCGGAGGTTGTTCCAGATACACCTCCTCTTCGAGTACTCCATTTAAGAATGCCGACTTCACATCCATCTGATAGATCGGCCATCCGAACTGGGCTGCTTGAGAAATTAACAGCCTGATAGTCTCCATTCTTGCTACGGGTGCGAACACCTCGTCATAGTCAATGCCGGCCTTCTGCCTATACCCTTTCACCACCAGTCGGGCTTTATATCTTTCGATCTCCCCTTTAGCATTCACTTTCTTTTTATACACCCATTTCACACCAATGGGCCGACTTCCTTTGGGTAGCTCGGCTAACTCCCACGTCTTGTTCTTTTCTATTGCTTTAATTTCCTCCTCCATGGCTGATTGCCATTTCACATTTCGAATTGCTTCTTCAAAACTCACTTCCTCAGAGTCTGCTAACAAACATACCAGGTGTGCTTCACTGGTGGAATCATACAGATCTTGTAGACTCCTCATCCTTGGTTGTCTCAACTCTTCTTCACCATCAGAAACTTCAGGATTTGCAGGGATATAGGTCGAAGGTTGTTTGACCTCAATTGATCTACTTCCGGGTTCCACATTGTCCCCTGATAGACTGTTCCAGTTCCAAGCATCTTCTTCGTTCACTTTCACATCTCGGCTAACCATCACCTTTTTACTCACGGGATCCAACAACTTGTATCCCTTCGTCTTCTCATCATAACCAATAAACACAAACTTCTTACTCTTATCATCTAGTTTTGTTCTCAACTGATCCGGTATGTGTGCATAAGCAACACTCCCAAAGACTCTAAAGTGACCCACTGAGGGCTTCAATCCGCTCCATGCTTCTTGCGGAGTCTTGTCATTCAAGTTTGAATGTGCACATCTGTTCTGCACATACACTGCACATTGTACAGCTTCTCCCCAGAACTCTTTTGGCATGTTTTTCGTCTTTAACATAGATCGGACCATATCCAGGATAGTCCGGTTCTTTCTTTCAGCTACTCCATTCTGCTGGGGCGAGTACGGTGCGGTCAGGAACCGCCTTATCCCATGTTCTTCATAGTACTTCTTGAAAGCTGTTGACACGTACTCCCCACCTCGGTCTGAACGGACCGACTTGATGTACCTTCCAGTACCATTTTCTATCATCACTTTAAAGTTCCTAAATGCCTCTAGCACCTCGGATTTTTCCTTCAAAAAATACACCCAAGTCTTTCGACTAAAATCATCAATAAACGTTACAAAATACTTCTTACCACTGAATGACCCTGGAGTAATGGGTCCACACAGGTCGGTATGAATCAATTCCAGAGGCTGCCTTGCTCGGTATCTCGCCATCCTTTGGAATGGGCTCCTCGCATGTTTTCCCAATACGCAGTCCTCACAAAAATTTCTTTCAGAGTTAATCTTTGGCAGTCCCACCACCATGTTCTTCTTCATCATCTCGGTCAGACCACCATAATGAAGGTGTCCAAACCGTCGATGCCACAGCGACATTTTATCCTCCACCTCGGCTTGCAGACAACCGACCTCCATACTTCTCAGACTCAGCTTGTACATTCTATTTTTCTCCATCTGAACTCGGGCTATTAGAAGCCCTTGTTTGTCTTTCAATAGCAGAACTCGGTCTGTCATTAGAACCGAGTAGCCTTTCTCCATCAATTGTCCAATGCTCAGAATATTGCTTTTGAGCTCAGGCACGTAATACACGTCCCGAATTGTACCAATTCGTCCATCTCTTTGCAAAAAACAGATCGTACCTCGGCCTTTCACATCAATTTTGGACGCGTCTCCAAAAGAGACATGTCCAGCTTCCACCGTTCTCAACTCTTTGAACAAATGTTTGTAACCACACATGTGATTGCTGGCACCAGTATCCAGGTACCACTCCGACTCAACCTTCGAGCTAGTTTCACCATGTGCTAACATCAGAACTCCATCTTTTATTTCTCCTTCTGCGGTGAGGTTTGAAGCCTCGTCAACTCTTCTTTCATCTCGGCAATCCTTAGCAAAATGCCCAACTCGGCCACAGTTATAACACTTGTCCGAGTTGCAATCTCTTGAATAATGTCCATACTTCCCACATTTGTAACATTCCACGTTTGATTGGTTTGTCCATCGGCCTCTTCCACCTCGACCACGTCCTCTACCTCTCCAATTTTGCTGACTCGTCTCAGCTCTTTCTTCATGTTTCACCTCCTGACCTCGGCCACGACCTCCTCGGCCATTTCCACGTCCACCTCGTCCACGACCTCTACCTCGGACATTCTGAGAGTAGAGTGCCTTTTCATCCTTGATATTTGCTTTTGATTGAAGTGCTTGCTCCAGTGTCTCTTCTTTCTTCTTTTTCTTGCGCTGTTCATGCGCCTCAAGAGAACCTGCTAGCTCTTCAACAGAGAGCGTAGCCAAGTCCTTAGACTCCTCAATTGCACATACCACGTTCTCGAAGTCGTCTGTCAACGACCTCAGAATTTTTTCAACGACTCTGGAGTCGGTCAACATTTCTCCATTTCGTTTCAACTGGTTCACCACGGTTTGAACCCGGGTGATGAAATCCGACACTCCTTCGGTTTCCTTCATCTTCATTCCCTCTAACTCTCCTCTTAGAGTTTGAAGTCGGACCTGCTTCACACGGTCCGCGCCTTTGTAAGTCGTCTCCAATATATCACAAGCTTCCTTTGCCGTCGTCGCACCTCCAATCTTTTCAAGACCACCGCTTCCTTCAACGGCTTGAAACATCATAAATAGTGCCGCTGCATCCTTTGATCTCAACACACTCAATTGCTTGAGTTGATTTGCTGAATATCCTTCCGTTGTATCAGGTTCTACGAACCCATTTTGTACCAACCCCCAACTGTCATAAGCTCGTAGAAGGGCCTTCATTTGGATACTCCAGTTTTCATAGTTCACCTTTGTCAGGCGGGGCACTGGCAGACTGACATTACTCAATATTTCCATTGGCTCAAGCTCTGATACCAATTTGTAATTCACAGGTCCTCTAATGGTGTTTCTTCCTCAAAACGCAGAACACACAGATTCTTTCTGAATATACCTCTTTCTATTACTGTATATGCCAAGCCACTTTACAATGGTTTACATGGTGCTATTTAAAAGCATTAGCAAATGATTAAGAATACTAAAGACCAACTTAGGAAATCTAAACTACTTCATAGAAACTCTAAAACTCATTAATGTCCACTAA